>ML811289.1:29916-55228 GCA_009831015.1 Picea engelmannii
TTGAATTTGGCCAAACTTTTGTTGTTGCTCCATAGGATCCATTGTGGTCACAACTTCTTTGTTCAACACCTGGATCTTTGTGCACACCTCCTCCAAGACTTGGTTGCATGAAGCGATGATGCCCATCCAGTCGCTGACTTATATGAAAATATTTTTACATTCTGTTGTGTGCTTGTGTAGTGTTGCTCGGGCATTGTTACCTTGTAGTACTATCTTATGCATCTGCTCTTGTAGCTTCTGAGGCTATTGCTCTACTTCTTGTTGGGCCTGTTTTAACTATGCTTTCAGCTGCTCATATTGGGTGGCGATTTGTGTCCATGCTCCTATTAGAAACTCAATCCAGTGTTTCGGCTCACCTGCATCACTGACTTCATGTAGTTCGGGCACAACATTCTGAATCTCTAGCCACGCTTCAAAAATTCTTTCTTGCACTCTTTCCAGTTTGTGTTGAACCTATATTTTGTCATGCGCTTCCTGCATCCTGCATGTTTGTAGGACAAACTCTTCCTTCCTTGCAACCTCTGCAGATATCTTGGCCTCCTAGAGCCTTTGCTCTAATTGATCAGTTGATGCTCTAATCAGTCCAAATAATTGCATCGCAGGCCATTGTACAAGGTCAGCAGATGAAGGGTCTGCATCTCTCGGGGCTCGTGTCTACAGTGGAATTCCACTGGTCATTGAATGCTCCAATCTGATCTCTACCTCCTCCTTTGTTGGTGTTCTTGTCGTGATCCTCAAACTTAGCATTGTGGGAAAAAGAGTCAGAACCTCTATTCTGGCTATGCAAAGTTGCATCAGTTCTACACATTGTTGAGGGTCCTGGAGAACCCGCTCCATTTTTTCATGCGCGGATGTCGTGCTTTGCCCAGGTGTTGATGTTGGTTTCATTTGAGGCTCTAGTAGCTCATGCTCTTTCATTAATTCTACTTCTTGTATTGTGGTTTCTTATACATTTTCACCCTTGTTCGGTGAGGGGATTTGTTGTTTTATTTGGGCGTGTAGGTCCTCCACAGTGTGGGTTGCTTCTCCTTGCGCTGAAGGCTCAGGATGTTATTCCTGGATGTCTAGATTCAGAACATTCAACTTCATGCTCTGCTCTGGTGCTTTGGGGTCTAGACCAAAAAATTCTAATCTTGGCCATGGTGGCTCTTGGGTTATTTCTGGGAGTCCTTGCTCCACTATATTTGGCTGATCCAGTTGCATCGACTCTGGGTTTTTTGTTTGGGGTGGACTGGTGGTGATGGGGTTTGGTGATTGGGGTGGTGGTAGTGATGGAGAGTGCTCAGTGATGAATGTGGACAAAAATGTTTCAGGCTCCGGGTCATCCTTAATGTCAATGATAGTGTTGGCTTTGACCACTGAGCAGGTGCGGGGAGAGGCTGATGCAAGGTGTTGTGGGTTCAGAGGCTTGTTCGGAGAGACCTCGGTTCTGGGCCTCTTCACCAATGGTTTGGTAAAGAAGACAGTGCTCAGGATCTAGTTAACATCCTCACCTGACAACATGACATCGACTGGCAGCTGACGGAGGGCCAATCTTTTATTCTGCTCCAACTGCTGCATCTCTTCTTCCTCCTCAGAGTTTGATTGTGTAGGGGTGTCTGGCTTCTGTGGATCTAGACCTAAGCTTGGTCCCGCTCCTGCTTCTTTTTTGTCTTCTTCAACAGCTCCATAGGCAGGATATAATGTATTCTCAACTTGCACTAACTGTGTTTGAATCCTGGCCATGGCATGACTTCCTTGTCAAAGGCCTCCTCGTCTAGATAGAACAACAACAACCTTGTGTAGAAATATTCCCTACTAACATGTCTCAGCCAGACAAATGTATGGTTTCGGTTCATGCTAAAGGAAATATTTCTCGCATTTCAGTGAAGGAGCTCTTGTGGGATACATAGTCTCTATGTTGCGTCTATCAGACCATTGTACCACTTAGAAAATGTTGTGGCGTTGAAGGTTGTATTCACTGAATCTGGCCTGGACAACCATGGCTCGAACATCTTCGCCATGCACCCCTTGTTTGGTATCGTCGAYTKTCTTCTCATAGGTGGCTTCCATTTGAACATAGCGAATKCCATTAGYAGATATCCATAAGTGAAGGTTCCTCCCTTCTCCTGTGCTTCCTCGCATGCCACTAGGATTTCCTCTAGCAGGTAACTACACCAATTGAATACAGCTCCATTGGYRCAAAATTTATCTACTGATAATGCATCTAGTGTGYATTTTCCCTTGTAGTATGATCTCATAACCTTGTTGGCTATGATGGAACAACCAGTCTGGACTGTCTCAGGTAGTATAGGTTCGATTATTGTTGTGCGTCCCCCCCTCCTTGTGTTGAATTTCTCGTACARGCTGAGCTCGCCTTTCTTTTTTCTATTCTTACCAAGACCTTGGAATCCTTTCGACACATCCTCTCCTTGGGAGGATAGTCTAGTAAGATGTTGTATGTCTTCWACATGGATTGGATACTGCCTATCCAACCATAGAATTATGTCATGCACCCTGCTTATCAATAATTTCGTGCACCGCACAACCTCACCAATGGTACCAAAKAATGGTAGGTATCTCAAGTTCATGATGGTCGAATTGAATAAATTGATGAAGTCTGATTTTGGCACAAATTGCATGCCTCCTAATCCATCTGGAGCCATCTCCCAAAAGACATATGTGTTCATCTAAGGAAACAAGGCTGAATCTGTTAGGTCAAGAATCTCAGGGATGATTTTAAGGATGGAAATTTGTTTTTAAATGTAGAAACCTTGGCGAATCTTACCAATCCTTCATATGCCAACTATACATGTTTGGTGATATTTTTGTAAAAATATTCAAATTTCTAAGGATTTAATATAGTTTTTATAAAATTTTGGCGATTTTTGAGGTAAAATAATTTTATCCTATAGAATTTGGGCGAATCATTTTTAAAATAGTGAATCTCATTTTTGGAAAAACCATGGAAAATTAGCCCATGAGCGAAGTTTAGCCCCTAAAATCATCAATGGGACTCAATATCGAGGAGCTTAACATGCTCCGCCTTCCCTTTGAGATCACCTATGATATCAACTCGTCGGTCATAGGGCTTGTCTGGTACTACTTCTTTAGACATGGCACTTCATCTTGCTGTGGCTCTCGACATTCCCACTTCTGCAGCAAGCTAAGGACTTTTGCACTTGTGCAAACTGGTTCACTCTAATGAATTTGGAAATAACTATGTTCTTTTGGAAACGATGTGTTCTTGGGTGAGTTCTTAGGGCCTTATACTTGGCTTAACGGGAAATTTTAGAGATAAAGTTTGTTGATCATGACCATATGGACGCAACTAGATATGAGTTATCCAATGAGAAGGTTTAATAGGGTAAATCCTATTGGGTGATTTTGGAATTTACTTATTTGCACGATTTGGATAGGGACGTGGCTGATTTCATACATTTCCATTTGATGGGTGGGTAGCCCAGTGTGAACTCCAATGGAATATTTGCATAACACGAATTTATGGCTTAACTAACCTCAGACATGGTACTGAATGGCAATAAAGGTTGTGACTAGATTGGGTTTGTGTCGCACATGGACTCAGATCATATTCAGATTCATCCTCCCTCAGACCACATAGGTTGTCCCCGTCATATTAATGACTGTGATTAATGGATTCTTTTATGCTTTGGATCCTACACTGTTGAGTCATTAGTTATGTATCAAACAATACTTAAACAGAAAATGAACTATGTGTCATGGCACAAGACTGCGCACATTGACTTTATTAACTGAATTTACAAAATTTTCTGAAAACTCAAATATTGCTAATGTACAAGCTCTTTCAGACTACAGAGACAGTCCCTCTTTCTCATTTTTTAGATAGGTAGGGCTTCAGGTGAGCACCATTCACCCATCCTGGACACAACACACCATCCAGTTGCGCGAGTCTGATTACTCCTAAGGGTCGGATCTCTGCAATTATGCATGATCCCAACCATTGCATGCGTAGCTTGTCGGGATGCTTCTGGAACCAACTATCGTAGAGTAGCACCTTGTCTCCTTGCGTAAATACCTTAGTCTTAATGTGCCTATCGTGCCAAGATTTTTTTCTTTCTTTTTCAACCGACTGATGGAAGTCTGCTAGAAATCTGGTCTCCTCGAGTTCTTGTAACTCCATAAGTCTCTGCGCAATGGATTCCTCTTCTGACATACGTGTGAATTGTGTAATATACAGACTTGGAATGATGAATTCTGCAGGCACCACTTCTTATTTCCCATAAACTAACTAGAACAGTGTGTACTTGTGGAGTTTCTTTGTGGTTGTCTTGTATTCCCATAATATGCTTAGAACTCTATCATCCTAGTCCTCCCAGTTTTTGCAACAGACCTTTGTCAACCCCCTTTCCAGAATCTTGTTGAAGGCTTTGACTGTTCCATTGTCCTATGGGTGGTAGGGACTACTCTTGTGATGTTGAATCAGGAATTATGTTGTAAGTGTTGTTATAGTGTTGCTAATGAAATGAGCTCCCTGATCATTGGTCAAGCTACTAGGACATCCAAACCGAGTAATGATATTCTTGAAAATGAACCTGACAGCAGTATCTGTCAAACAGTCTCATACAGCTATTGCTTCTGCCCAATGAGTAAGGTAGTCAGTTGTGGTAATGATGTACCTAGCCTTTGAATGCTTGGTAATATGATTGATTGGTCCAATGAAGTCAACTAGCCATTTCTTAAATTCTTGTAGAGTTTTAACTGGTTGTAGTGGTAGTTCATCTTGGCGTGACGGCTTACCCACTCGTTGACAAACATCAC
Source organism: Picea engelmannii (assembly GCA_009831015.1). Taxonomy (NCBI): domain Eukaryota; kingdom Viridiplantae; phylum Streptophyta; class Pinopsida; order Pinales; family Pinaceae; genus Picea; species Picea engelmannii. The sequence continues at coordinate 34,696 of ML811289.1, forward strand.
ATGAGCTAGTGTATACTTTTTCATCCTTGAAGAGTGTTGCCCACCAAAGTCCTACCTGGAGAACTTTCTGTGCAGTGGCCTTTCCTCCTACATGGCCTCCTGCAAATCCACTATGGCATTCCCAGAGTATATCCTTTCTTTCATCATCCAGGACACATCATCTGAGGATGTTGTCTAATCCTAGTTTATAGAACTGTCTGGTGATCAATTGGTAATCTATTACTGTAACAATCATGTGGGATTTCTCAGTTGTGAAATATGTTTCTAGATAGGCCCTTGTACTTAGGAAGACTGCTATGTCCTCCAGGTACTTCGGTATGGCCTCAATCCTGAACAAGTTTGCATCTAGGAGCTTATCATCTACTGCTCTGCCACTTCCCCCTGACTCTAACCTAGACAAGTGATCAGGTCTGATGCTGCATCTTCCTGTCTTAATGATAACTTCAAAGGAAAGTTCCCGAAATAACAACATCCATCTACAAATTCTTCATTCTAACACTGGTTTCTTAACTAGATACTTTAATGCAGAGTGATCAGTAAAGAACTTGAAATGAGAACCTAACAAATAATGTCTAAATTTATGTAAAGCATAAATCATGGCTAATCCCTCCCTTTTTCTCATTGTGTAGTTGCGCTCTACTTGCGAAAACTTCCAACTCGCAAAATAGATAGGGTGAATAGTAGCTCCATCTCTGGGTTGCGTTAAGATGGATCCTATGACAATTCCTGAAGCATATACATGGATGTGAAATTCATTCTCCCAGTTTGGGAATATCATAATCGGTGTTGTGATGAGTTTCTCCTTGAGTGTCTCAAATTATTTATTGCATTATGGAGTCCATTGAAATGGTTCAGCGTTTTTCAGTAGGTTTTCCAGATGTGCAGTAATGTTGGCATATCTTCGAATGAACCTGTGATAGTAACATGTGTGTCCCAGTGTGGAGCACAACTATTTAGCACTCGTAGGTGGTGGCATATTCACAATGACCACAACTTTGGCTGGGTCTACCGATACTCCTTCTCGGCAGACTATGTGGCCCAACAAATTCCCATGTGGTACACAGAAGATACACTTTCTGAGATTCAATGAGATCTGCAACTCTCTGCTTCTGTCAAACATTAGCCGCAACAATGCTACATGTTCCTTGAGCAGGCTATATATTGTACAATCATCCATATAGACTTCTATAAATTTGTGACTGAACTCTCTAAAAGTTACTATCACAATTATTGAAAAAACTCCAGGGGCATTCTTTAAACCAAATGGCATCACATTGTATGCGAAGGATCCCCATTATGTTATGAAAGTGGATTTATTTTTTTCCTCTTCAGCGATCCTGACTTGGTGGTATCCTAAAAATCCATCTGTGAATGAGTATGCTTCCTTCCCCGCAACATGTTATAGCACCTCGTATGTAAAGGGTGTTGGGAAAGGGTCATGCACACAGGCAGAGTTGAGACTTTTGTAGTCTACATAGACTCTAATATCCTATTTTCCTTTCTTTCTCTAAATAACTATTGGGCTAACCCACTCTGCTTCTTCTACTGCAAAAATGAGACCTACTTCCAACAGCTTGTCTATCTCCTATTTAACCTTCCTTTTTAATCTATGGTTAAGACGGTATGGTCTATTTCTAACAGGCTTGGATCCTAGTTTCAATTCAATCTTCACTTCTCCCATAACTCCTTTGATTCCCTTTAACTCTGAAAAATTATTTGGGAACAAATCCTCATATTCTCGAAGCAAACTCTGTATTTTTGGACTGGTTTTCTCATCCCAGTAGTCTCCCACCATAGCTATCTTGGGCTGATATTTCGTCCCTATATTGATTTTGCACAATTTTAATGGGTGATTGCAGGAACTATCAGTCTGGCTGGGTATGGTGTTTTGAATTTCTTTGGTCCCCTCTGTCTCTTTGATCGCTAGGTTCATCAATTCCCTTAAGTCATCTAGGATTTCTGAATCTCTGCTAATCTGGTAACATTCTATAGGTTTCTCAATTGAGGGAAAGTGGAGATTAATCTGGAGTTCTTGGTTATGTTTGGTGCATACCACTAAATTTGATTTCTGATTACCATTATCTGTAAAAAGAAATTCTTTAATCTTTTGCAGGACTACTTCAAGCTCAGGTTACTTACTTGTAAATGAGAAGACCTTGCAAAATTGAGCTACCAATGTTTTCCAATCGTTGTTTTGTCTTCTGGTTTCCTCATGTATAAACCAATCTTTCAGGATTGGACCTAGGCAATGGGGAAATACATGGAACCATAAGTGAGAGGGTATCCTCAAAAATTGCCACTATGTCACACATCGTTCAATATGTATTCTAGGATCTGATTCTTCGTTGAATAGTTGCGCAACTTAGATATCTGTTTGCATCTCTGGTTCCAACTGCTCCTTATTCTAGAACCTATACTTGATAGCTTGCTTCACCTCGTCCCAAGTTCTAAGTATAGCTTTATGACTATCCCACCATCTGGCAGGGGTGTTCTGAAAAGATACATCTAGTACTGACATTCTTTGAGCTTTTATTACATTTTCTTCCATGTTGAGAAGAAAACTGTCTAGATCTGTGGTGCCATCGTATACTGGGTGTTCTCTAACTTTAGTCCCAACCCATATGGTCTCTCTAAAAGTTGTGCATCTTCTTAATAATCGTTCATGTGAACCTTGTTCCCAACTGTCAAAGGCCAATTCTGAGTCTTCATTTGTTGACTGTATGCTCCTCCAACTTACTGATCCATCAGCAGTAGGATTTATATAATTGTTTCTTGTTCCTGTTGTTACGGTGTACAACTGGTCCAAGTCTTCTCCCTCCATATTAATGTCTGTTGGTTCTGTATACTTGGGTCCTACATATGGATCCAAAGGTTGAACTAAATTGATTCCCTCAGCCTCAAAGGTCATGGTGTCTTTGTTTAAGTCGATTACTGCATAATTTTCATAGGCCCAATCAATGCCAAGTAGTGCAGGGTAGGGGTCCTTATCTCCCATCATCTCAATGACCTCAAAGTCATCCAATGTCTTTACTCCCGCAACATCTATTTCCACATTCTTCAGTATTCCTATGGGAAAGATACAATATTGGTTTTCCATTCTTAATTAAATTGGGGAAGATGTCAGCCTAGGTTTTCCTAAGGCTTCCCAGGGATTCTTAGGTAGAATGTTCACATCAGATCCTAGATCCAACATGACGTCCTTAATCTCAAATTCATCTAACTGGGCTACTAGTCTGAATTCTTTTCTGGTTTGTACTTTCCTTCACTGCACTCTTTGAGTACTCTTCTCATGAATATTATCCCTTATTCTTGCCTCTAGGGGTTATTCGTTCCCTAAAACTAGGTATAGCACATTGTGCAACTTTTATGTTAGTTGATTATTCCCCATTATGTCAGAGAATAATTGAAACCAAAGGTCAACTACATTTTGAGGTTTCTTAGGTTGTCTCAGCATGGCTACAGGGTTTCTGGATGCAGGGGGTGAAGCAGGAACTTGCGCCATATTAGTATAAAAAATATGCTATGGGGGTTTCTATTGCATCTCCGGGCTAGGAATATTTAGAAATATTTCTATGGCATCTTTAAAGAATAGCTTTTGTTTTAGAGGGTCATATGTATCTTCTTTAGGTGTTTCTTTTTGGATCTGAGGTAGAGTATCAACATCAACTCCTATATTTTCTCCTCCTCGAGTAATGATATTAAGGTTGGGCAATTGTCCCTTAATAACCCTCTTGATTTCTGAACTAGTGAGGTTAGTTCCTTTTTGTCGTACTCTATCCTCCCATTTTGCAATTAATTCTGGGTAGTCTTCAGTTGCATGCCCATTGGTTCTGCAATGAGATAACCATGGATGCCTTGGATGAGGATAGTCTCTAGCCATGTGACCTTTCTCATCATAGTTATAACATTTGCTTGACCTTCTTCCCCTAGTTATTCCTCCATAGAAGTCTCCTCTAGCTCCACCTCCATGACCTCTTCCTGGCTCCTGATGGTTTTCATTCACCCTGAATGTTGTTCGGTCTAACATGTTTGCAAGTGCATCCAATGTTCTACATTGATTGGTAGTGTGTGTGGTAGACGTGTAGAACTCACAGTGTACTGTATTTGGTACTGTCGAATATTTCTGCATAATGGGGCACTGTCTTGGCCCATGCCCATGGATTCAGTAGAATTCACAATACTCAGTTATTTGTGTTGCTTGGCCTCCTATAAAAGCATGATACGGAGTGGGGTTATGGAATGGTAAGTTTGTCAACACTTGCACAACTCCTCCCGCGGGTACTGGTGGGGGTACTATCAGATTCTGAGGAGGTCCCATTACCCTTATTTGTAGACATTCATTCACCAAATGACCTTCTGTATAACATCTAGTTCACCAAACCTTTAGTCATCATGGTCTAGGTATCATCAACTCTTGAATATTTTTTGTAAGTGTTGATATCTGCCCTTGTAGTTACACGAGATTTGCATCTGTTGGGGGTCCGGTCACTCTCAGGCTCCCAGGGTATCCCTCCATGGCTTCAATCTTCATCGATTGTTCCAAGGAATTTTTTAACGTGGCTATTCATTGTTGCATTAGCAGAATCTGAGTCAGAGGAAACAACCCCTGAATGTACCACTCCCTTTGATGTTCTTCGTGGATTGGATGTGCCAACCTCTCTATGGAATATTTAAACTTCTAGATGTATTCCCAGGCTGATTCACCTTCCTGTTGCTAGATCTCATGCAACTTAGATAGAGCTTGTTGTTCTGACTGGGGTAGTTTGAAGTCTACTATGAACCTTGTTCGTACCTGTCCAAGCGTGAACGCTTGACCTTGCGTTCCTGGCACTCTCGGCTCAATGATATTCATGTACCACTTGAGAGTGTGACCTCTCAAGGTAGTCTAGAACTCGACCAACTTATTTGCATCCAGAATCCCTCTGGATCTCCATATTTCTTCACACAAGAACCGATGATGCTCAACATCTTCATCTCCCTTACCCCAAAATTCTGGGTATTGGGAAATCGAACCTCCCGCATGGCCAACCATTTTTGATCTCCTTGTTCCTATCAATATGAACCCTAACAATCATGCTTGTAATTTACCAAGGGATCCCAATATCCTCCCTGTACTCACACTTTCTGGTTGTGACTGACTAATTAATTGTACTAGAACAAAACTAGCATGAGAAGGTTGTATCAAACTTACTGCTTGTATAGAAGACACTTGGGGTATGGGTGATTCGGGATTGGTTCCACTAGCTTCGGGGTGGTTTTCTTTGATATGGGGGGTCACATTTGCTTCCACTGGGACGATCTCTTCAATCGGATTCCCGATCTCTCCTATTATCGGGGCTGAATCTTCTCTTTCTTATTCAAGATTCATGACGGCTTCTTCCTCTCTTACGTCTGCACCTTATCCTTCTTGTCCAATCGCCTAGGGACTTCTTTCTCTCTGCACTTCTCTCTCATTTAATATTTGATTGGTGAGTTGTTCCTATATCCTTGTTGTGGGTGGGAAATCCCTCCTACGGACTAGCACTAAGGGTTTAATCATGCATGCAGAAAAATGACCATTTAAAGGTCTCTATGTTTTTCTATTCTCCCAACACAAAACCCCACATTCATGCAATACAAAGGTGCAAACAAGATTAGATAAATCTACCTTAAATCCTTTGTTTGATGTCGATCCCTTCGCTTTCACTCACTCCTTGAATGCAAGCCTCCTCCCAAATATGACCTGCATTCACACATGGACAAACAGAGAGTTGCAAACATGCATTTCATATACTAATTGTTGGGTTAGATGTGACAATATCATAAAGTAAATACACAATTTGACACATGATATGGTGGGACGAAAAAAGTATTACTTTTTGTGTTAATCTTCACAAGAGTAAACTTTAAAATATGTGGTTGGCACTGCTCCTCGAATCTGGTCCTGGTCTCCTCTTCAACTGTGCTCCAACTACTTTTGTATATGCTTCTCTTCACACAATAGTTGCAAATGTTGAGGCTAGGGGAATGCTAATTCAGGTAGAGTTTCTTTACTATTATTTTCCTCCTTTTAAATGGGACCCCTACCCCTTCTTTCATAGGCTAGAAGGATCTAGGTATTTAGTCGAGTGATTTTCCATGCATGGTCGAAAGGTTTAGTTAACTTACCCAAAACTGTGTGTTCCGTCAGTAACTTTCCATTTTTCATGCTTTTGTAGGTACACGTGGGCTGTAGTGGGCCAGCTAGCGTGTACACACGAGTTGTAGTGGGTTAGCTAGAGTGTACATGTGGGTTGTAGTGGGTCAGCTAGCATGTGCCTTTAAAAAAGGTGTTTTTAAGAAGAGATGTTCAGTAGTGTCTTGTCAAAGAAGGCAAATGAGATGGCCTGATGCCAGGTAAGCATGTCTGGTGCAAATTAGGATTATAACATATGCCCCCTAATTTGTGAGGTCAGAAGAGCATCTAATGGCCGAAATACATTATCAATCTTCACCAACATACCAAACCAGTGAGCCCAAGGACCAGAATTCTGGAGGTGCCATCTGCAAAATAACAATTGTCTCAGCGAGGCGAGCATACCCATGCTCGGGATGAAAGAAAATTATGGTTTCCAATCAAATTCACTGCAGATCCATGTCATATAACTATATAAAGTGTATCCGTGAGTAATACACATCGGATCTACATCTCGAAATCAAAAAGATATACATGTATAATATCCATCTTCAGAATCTAATAAGGCCTGATGGGTGGAGATGAGGCCTTCAGAGCTTGAGCAACAACTTCAAAATATTCACAACTCGGGTAGGAGTGTAGATATGAGTGTACGACTTCACTACCTAGAGGTCTTCGGCGGCTTGTCATGAACGGACGAGAGGATCTTGATGATCAAGTTGAGGGCTTCATTGATTTTGAACAAAAGACTTGATTGGGATTATGGGATGGTCGAGCATGGGGTAAGAGACAATACTGCAGAGGGGCCAACTCAAGCTTGGTAAAAACTTCCCTTGGACAATAGCACGACAAAAGATGAGACTCGGGCAGCATGATGTTTTGACATAAGTTCACGATGCATGAGGCAAAGAAAACTCTCCATATGTCTGGAAGAATAACCAAACGGAGGAGGACACAACTCTATGTAGCGAGAACAGCTTCCTAAGGTCATATAAAATCCAGGGCTTGATGAACAAATGGAAGGATGTGATTTGTCCAAGGGGGACTCATTGTGTTGTCAATAAAAAGAAAATACTTTTCCCTTCCTCTTTTTGGGGTATATTTGATTTTTTTGTCTTTTTCAATAATTTTGGAAAGCTTGAAAAAGATAAAAGAATGCTACATTACAAAGGAGGATCAAGTGTCGCAAACATACTAGTTCCAAGCGCACGGAACATAGGGAGGCTTAGGGAAAAGGGACATATGCAGGAAAAGGACACTCAGGAAAAATCCTCCAGGGGCCAAAGGTGTCAAGACATAGAGGCAAAGTGCTACAAGGCTTGCATATAAGGCATGCTTCAGATGGTTCAGTTGAGAGAAACATGGAGCTTACATTAGGCCAAAGACGTAGGTATGCAAACGCGGTTAACAAAAAACACAATGGTAATGTCCTTCAATGTAATTTTAACAAGCCCAAAGAAGGTAAGCTCGATGGTTTTTCATATTTAGAGAGTCTGAAAAAAACGTAAAAGGAGACTCCGTTGGGGTACCTTTTTCGAAGGTAGTCTATTCGGTTCGAAAAAGGGGTAAATTAGCACCGAAAAGACATTTATTCAAAACCATTTTAACGAGTGTGATAAAGACAAGGTCACTCGACAATTTTTTCATTTTTAAGGAGTCTGAAAAAAGCTTAACTATGGACTCCATTAGAAATGTTCTTCTGGACCATTTTAACGAGTGTAAAAGAATAAGGTCACTCGACGATCTTTTCAATTTTAGGGAGTCTGAAAAGAGCTTAACTATGGACTCCGTGGGGGTTCCTTTTTCATAAATTTAGTCCCTCAAGCCCGAAAAAGGGTTAAAATTATGCCTGAGAATACTCTTCTAGAGAACCGAGGCCCCTAGAGTATGCCTTTGTTCATGAAGTTGACCATCTGAACCAAAAAAGGGGTAAACTACCTCTGGACAGATGTGCCTTCAAATTTTGGTTTAGCGAGCGTGAAGGGCAACAAGATCGCTCGACAATATTTTCATTTTTAGGGGGTCTGAAAAGGGCTTAAAAGAAGACCAGTGGGGGCTACGACTCATGTATGAAACTGGTTTAGGTAGAGCCCACTACTAGGCTCAGACTAAGAGTCTCTTCAATAGTCAACTTGGAAAGTCTCTCAAAAGGGAAGAAAACACAAACCACGGTGTAAGTCCTCCCGCAGTATAGCAACCATAGTCATGGCTTCAAGGATAGCCTCATCTGAAGGAAATTCAAAATCCGAGAAATCACGCAAATGAGGGTCGACAATCCCAAAGGGTGAAGAAAATTGACCATACTCCATATGACGATGGAGGTTCTGGCCAGTACTGGCAGAGTCTATCAGCGAAGAATCACGAGCACGAGGACTTGAGGATCTACAAACAACAAGATTAGACTCAGAAGGATACTCAAGCCCACTTGGACCAAGAGAGGGAAGCAAGGCTTCCCATGCCCCCATTGGATAAACCAATGGATCAATTTCTGAGACCGAGTCTTGAGAGGGAAAACATGATTTCACAGGTTCCTGCTCAGAAGCAATTGAACACCGAGGATAAGACGCCACATACTTAACCCGTGGCGGGGTGGAGTCTACACGAACACTAGGAACATATAAAGGGGCATACTGAACTAACGTTGAATTAGGATGGTGATTATCAAATTCCAGCTGGTCAAGAGTGACAATGATTCCATTGTGAGGGAAATGCATCACCTGAAAGAGCGTAGATACCACATTGTTCATAGCATATACATAATCACGCCCGAGAAGCATATTGAAATATAACGGGCCTTGCACCACTATAACATCAACAAGGACAATATTCCCACCTAACGAGATAGGTAACTAAGGAAGAGCCCCCAAATATTCACTAGGACATCTGTCAAAATCCAACAATTCATGTGAAGAATACAAAATCTCGGGAGATCCCAAGACTTTCCAAACCGAGGAGGATAAATACTTGCAGAGGCTTCTTCATCCACAATACATCGATAAATGTTTGTTGAATTAACTTCAACCCTTATTTGAAAAGGTGCAGAATAAGGAAGATGAGGCTCAAAAAGATCATTCCAATCAAAGGAAACCATCATAGGGCTTGGAGGGGGTGTTCTCGGAGCGAGAAAAATGCCCCCTTGTTCTGAAAGTATGGAATTGGAAATGCTGAAAACATAGTCGGTAAACACTTCACTCCCCAAGAGAGGAGTGGGATCAGTCAAAGATGACATTGGCGTGACCACTTTGGTAGACTTGACACTCTTCAAGAGAAAAGTGGTATCAGTCAAAGATTGCAATGGCGTGACCACTTTGGTAGACTCGACACTCTCCAAGAGAAGAGTGGGATCAGCCAAAGATTGCAACGGCATGACTACTTTGGTAGACTCGACACTCTTCAAGAGAAGAGTGGGATCAACCGAAGATCACGATGACATGACCACTTTCTCAACCAATGACTGCATAGGAATGGTATAAAGGCACCTCACCCCTCAAAAGAGGAGTGGGATCAGTCGATGACTGCATCGACATGACCACTTTCTCAACCAATGACTGCATAGGCTGAGAGACTACAAGGTCTAAAGGCACCTCACCCCTTAAAAGAGGAGTGGGATCAACCAATGACTATATCAGCATGACCACTTTCTCAACCAATGACTGCATAGGCTGAGAGACTACAAGGTCTAAAGGCACCTCACCCACCAAAAGAGGAGTGGGATCAACTGATGACTACATCAGCGTGACCACTTTCTCAACCAATGGTTGAAAATACTGTGAGGAAACCTCAAAAGACTCAGAATCAGAAGAGCTTGTAGACAGGGACCACAATCTTTGTACCTCTGGAATGCCAGGGCACAAATGAGTAAGTTTATCTCCCTTGCAAATATTACAAGGGAACTTAGGCTTACATCCTATCCATCTAGGTTTCTCAATAGAATCAATGCCCCCAGCATGACTAGCAGTGGTTGATTTTACATCTCCAACATGACTTGCAGAGGTTAGTGATGGGTCGATAACATGACTTGCAGAGGCTACAGACCTATTACCAGTATGACTAGCAGTGACTGGAATTTTTCCCCTAGCATGACTTGCAGAGGGTGGGTGCTTGCCCCTAGAGTGACTTGCAAAGGATGTCGACCTATCTCCAACATGACTCGCAGAGGTTGGTGATTACTTCTTCCTATTCTTCCTCTTTCTATTTCATTTATACTTCCGATTACTAGTAACTGTACTTTCACCAGAGGTGGGAGAAGGAGGAGGAGAAGACTTTGCTGACGAAGAAAAATCAACAGGGTTCCCATGACTTAAGGTGCTTAACTGAGAAGCATCAAGAGCATTCGAGACATTTGGAATGGTACCCAACCAAACCGTTAGTCCCACATTCAACCCAGGAATGTACAAAGTGGCCATCAAAGGGACACCAACATTTTCAAAGAAAGGAAAAGCACAAGAATCCCCTTGCAAAGGGGTTCCTTGGTTGGTATCGTCAAGAACTTTAACCATGAATATCTTATGCAGAGGTTCTCCCCTTGCGGGATCGTTCAAATCCGTAAAAGTCTCACACATTGACTCTGAAGAACCAGTGTTATCAAAACAACGCCTATAAAGAGGTGGCTCCACATTTCTAAGTGGAAGACTGAAAATTCCTCTCAACTGGTGGAGTGGGCAGTCTACCACCCTAATTCAGAGACCCAAAGATACGACTGACTAACTCACTATGGAAAACTAGGGAGAACAGAGCACGCACTGAAATTTCCTAGAGGCAAATCAAGAAAGCGACTAACTAGTTGGAAGAATAGTTACACCAACCACCACTAGAGAAACTTACCGGTGCAAGTGAAACTCGAATACGGAAGCACCCTCCAGGTATACTCTGAAAAGTGTGGCTTGATGTATGCCCTAGGTACTGCGGTATACCCCCATGATCACATGTGTAAGTCCCTAAAATAAAGGCAACTAGGTTGCCAGCTCATGAACAATCACTAGGCGGGTACAATTGACATTTGGGTGGACCGCAATGAGTAGGGTATCAAGCCCAAAACCTATCAAAGGTATAGTGTTATCAGACAAATCGGTAGGGGTAGACACTAACATATCTCCCTAGATCCACCTAGATCTAGAACAAAATAGGACAGGACACGACTCTTTCCCTAAGTTGTAGTCATTGAATCTACTGATAAGAAAGAATAAGTGACATACCTTTATATCGCTTCCTTAGGTCTCTGTTGTTCCTGCTTCCCTCCGATGCTCTTGTGAATTCAATTCCAAGACAACACAAACCAACCAAAGTGAAGATAGTAGAGTATATTCAATGTCAACCTATGCATATGATCAAGGAGTTATGCTATAAAATAAGAGTGATTTTGTGGGAAAGGGACATGTCGTTGTATTATATTAATTGAAAGTAGAAGATACAACCTGAACGCCTTGATGTTGCAAGCTTCCTTTCAGTGACTCTTGGTTCCAACACACACACTTGCTCTATACTTGCATGAAGAAGATCTAATTCCTCTTGATAGACCAAATAGAGTCTTCAAGCTTCTGTCCAAGCAGGGTTCTTCACACAATTATTTCACCAATTCTTCATTCAATCTTGCTTAACCTTTTCCATGAGAAACATTTCAATATATAGGAGAAGGATATATGGTTAAATGGATGAGGATTATCCCACCAAATCTGAGAAGTCAGTAGAATGACAACCATGTGAATGCCAACTCATTTTCTAGAAGATCCCCTTCTAGAACCTTCGTGACCTCTTCTCCTTTCCAAGCTTAAAAAAAGGTTCACACCCTATCTATGGAGAAGACTACGAACAATTCTCACTCTAAGTGTGGGTGGCCTGCGAGCATGAAGGATTCTCACACCCTATACCACAGGCAGCCTGCGAACTCATCTTAAAAATATGTTTTTGTAAGAAGAAAGGAGCCACTTTTCTCAGGCAAAAAGTCCTTGTTGGGAGCCTGAATACATCATTGTTGAGACATCACCAGAGTGACCAAAATCATGTGTAAGAAAATGCCCCCCAAAGTATGAGGCCAGAATCTGTGACAGCCAAAATACTTTGTAAATCGTGTGTGTGTGTCATAAACCAAGAGCGCACCTAATTGGAAACCTATAAACAATCAAACATCTGTAGAATATAATACCAGTTCTGAGGTAGGCATTCCCATGCTTAGATCAAAAATGAGTGGAATCATAGGTCATGGCCACCAATCATACAAAATGGATCCATGTCATCAAAACGCTACATAGCCACCAGGAATACACTGTGGATCTATGTGAGAAGACTTGAATTAAGATTACATAGCCACGTGACATACAAAGTGGATCTATGCACCGACACAAATCATACATACTCCATAGCAGCCTAGATCAAAAAGATGAGACCCAGGGTCTTCAATCCCATCACCTGAAAGTACGAATCTAGCCATGCGATTACATGTGCTGAAGTCGAACATGGAAAAAACCACTTGATTACCGATCATTGATGAAAACCATTAACAAGTGTGAGGGAAATCACCATTGATGTCAATGACTCCCAAGGTACTTAAGTACAATCCGAACGAATAAGAATGAATGAGTCGAAGTTGAGCACTCGATGGAATATCTCGATCAGGGATCAATGATGTGAAACCCATGTCGAAAGCGAAGAGACTTGTCGTTAAGGCATGCAAGCTCTACGGTACCTAATGATTTCTAAGTCTCATTTCTGGATAATGGGTTGGAGTCGATGGAATAAGACTCGTCACAGGAGGGCCTTAATGTATCCCCCATCAATGACACGAAATAAGTAATAGATTTTGAGGATGAGGCAAAATATGAGTATGAATCGAAATGGATGCAGGGAAGGCCGACATAGTAAGACTGGACAACTGCAAATGGCCGACTCAATAGAGGGCTCATGTGAACTTCTCTTGAACATATGAACGACACAAACAAAGACTTGGGAGCACTGACTCAAAGATGACACAAGATATGACCTTGTAGCAAATCAAATGAGAGACAAATGGATTTCCCAACCTAGATTCAAATGACGAATAGGGGGTGTCATGTTCAAGAGTGACGCTTACTGCCATTAATATGAATACGAAAACACATCCCTTTCCCAAAATTTCCCCCACCATTTCTGGCGAGTACCTCTTTATTTTTACGCAAGATTGAGGAGGATAACATATGCTTGTTGATGTAAGCTCATCCTTCAGATGAGTCCCTCGGAGTATATTTAACGAACCCTAGGAAGGAGTGGTTTGGTCCCATTATGGGTCTGTCGATGTTTGTTTAATGAGTCCAAGGATAGAAAACTTGGGGGTTTTTCATGTTTTGAGAGTCTGAAAAACACTTAAAGAGAACTCTCCCAGTTCCTTTTTCGTAAATAAGTCTGACAAGATCAAAAAAGTGATAAACTATCGCCCATCGAACGTTTTCTTCAGAAACTTTAACGAGCGTGAAGAGAACAAGATCGCTCGGCAATCTTTTCTTTTTTATGGAGCATGAAAAGAGCTTAAAGAATACTCCCTTAGGTTCTTCGTTTTTGTGTTACCATACGAGTACGAAAAGATGAGAAAACATATACTCAGTTACGTTCTCATGTATTTTCGAGCACGAGAACGAACGAAGACTGAGCTCGAGTTTTTCCTACAAAATCCCTAAAAAAGTAACTGTACATGCGACAAAAAGAAAAACACCCGTACTCCTTCGTTTGGACTTCAAATTTGCTATATCTGCAAGAAACCCCACTCATAGGGCTATTAGGGAATTAGGTTTTATAGACAAAATAATATAAAAAATCAACAAAAATGATAAAAAGTGAATAAATAGGGGTAAAAAGGGATTTTTACCAATTCATAGTGATTTTGCCAAAAACTTGTCCAATATACCTCATTTTCCCTCAAATTTCTTTGTTCAATCGCGGGAGGCACAAGCGACCATTTGGAAAACCGTCTCCGCCAACGAGGTAGGCTCTTGATCTTTTAATTTTTCCATGGTTTATTTTTAGTTTTTATTGGCAATTTTTAGGGTTTTAGGTCCATTTTAGGGCCATAACTTACGCCCAATCATTCTTGCAGGTTGGCCATGCGGGACCTGTGAGAATCTAGGATTCTCGCATGTGGCCTTAAAGGAACCTATGAGAATCTTTCACTGTGCTAAAGGGGCACCCGCGGGGGATGAAAAATGAATTTTAAAGTTGTCTTTTGCTCAATAAAAATTATGCCAAGGTTTGAAATAAGTTGTTGACCCTTCTCTCATGGCTCTTGTGCAGGTGTTTGACTCTCACAATGCTAGAGTGGCGAGAACGAGAACATGAGGAGGTGGATTCCATTGCTGGGAATGACTCAGGTACCGCCGTTGCACTCCGAGACTGTGGGCTCTTGAAATTCTTCAGGATTCCGGGCATGAGAGCCCAACTCAGATTGTTGGAATACCTGGTCCATATGTGGGACATGTACCAATAATTACTTCACATGGGAGTCCACACGTTGACCCTAGATATCGAGGATATCTATTTTCTAACAAGGTTATCACGACATGGGTACCACGCTAGCTTGACCAGTGGTCGAGGCGGCGGACTCCCTATGAGTGAGTATTGTCGCCAGTACTGTGTTCCCGAGGCATAAAGAAGCAAGGGTAAGGTTGTTATTTGGGGGGTCCAAAACTTGACCCTGCAAACCATCTTGTTCACTATAGCACACATGGCTAGGAGCACAACTCCACAAATGGCTCTCTAGAGCTACTTCCAATACGCCATAGAGTGCACATAGCCTCGGGTCTTCAACTGGTCGGATGCAGTTTTCCGCAGTATGAAGAGGAAATTGACGAAGTGCAGGAGGGGTAACTTGAAGAAGTTTGGGTACGGATCACTTTTGGTGTCCTTCTTCCTTGAGAGGGTCCCACTGCTGAGACTACAGGTTGATTGGGGTTTACCGGCCCCACAGGATCCGAGGATGCTGAGGTGGTGCAACCTCATGGCTCAACACGTAGCATGGCCCATCATCAAGTATAATGATTCATTTTTCGACTGGTTGTGGCCCCAGATGTTGATGATTGATGATTATGCATACGCTGGTTTGGATTTCCGAGGGGATCCAAATTTGGCCCTCCCTAACGATGCTCAGTGGGGTGATTTAGGTAAGAAGTACACTTTTTGTTCTTTTTAAAATGTTTTTTGCAAGTTTTATCATATGAAATATTTTTGTGTTTATCCAAGAACAAATCAAAAAATATCTTTTTGATGACACAGATGTGGGGCCATATTGACCTCCAGGGACGTCTCTTATTCAACGGTGAGGAGAGGTGGCTCCGGTGGCGAGATGGGATGCCGAATACTACGAGGCAGTGGAGCAGAACTTGGAGGGGATGACCACTGACATCCCATATATGGCTATTGGGGAGATCCCCAGACGTTACCAGTGCCATACTGTGGGTGTGTCTGAGTCTATCAGTCGACTGCTTTGTAGGGTAGCCCAAGCAGTTGTGTGTTATTGTGAGTGTCATCCGTGATGTTATTTTGTAGAATCCATGGGCTTCGTATTTTTGAGATTTTGGTCCTTGAACAGAAACTTTTTGTAAAAAAATTTGATCGTTATATACATATATATGGATTATATCGGTTGTGTTGTGTTATACATTTAATGTGTGATTGGTTTATAAATGTCCCAAATGTTTTTCCAACGCATAGTTAGCTAAAGCATCAGTCAATGTATTTAGACATCTAGGAATGTGTTGATACTCAATATAATCAAAATAATGTTCCAAGAGGCGAATCCGTAAATATACCCGTAATAAAGTAGGACTTCGAATAGCATAGACATTACTTAGTTGTAGTACTAATAGCTGTGAATTGAGTCATATAACCAGGTGGCGGATGCTAAGCGAAATAGCATTAATCAAAAATTCAACGATGGCGCTATATTCTGCAATATTATTGGTCGCACGACCAAGGAACACACCTCACAGACTAATAAGTTCATTTGTAGGTGCGTAAATTGCCCATGCAGTAGATGCAAGGTTCCAAGTACTACGGCTAGCACCATCGGCGAAGCCAATGTGGGGTAGCAAAAAATATGACATCTGGAAACCAAGCACAACGTAACATAAGCAGTCGAGGGCAGAGACCAAATAACGAAAAAGCATACTACAGTAACACACAAGAAGTATGATACAATAAAATACAAGCACTCATGCATAGGTGATCTTAAGCATAGTACTTCTTTAAGTACAACCCATTTCTGGGTTCACTCAAAGGGATACCGTCATAGTACACTAACTTGTAAGATCCTTTCTCCAAAACTCATCTAAAGATATAAGGACCTCGCCACATAGCTTCAAATTTTTCGGCTCCTAGCATATCCCGATATTGTTCGTAAAAAGAACCAGATCACCTTCGGAGAAAATGTGTGGCCTGACATGTTTGTCGTATTGGGCTTTGACATGTTTCTTCTGGGCTTCTATAACCAAGGTGGCATCGCGACGGGTTTCATCTAATTGCATGAGATACAACAGACGTTCTTCTTCGGTAGAAGTGTTTGGGAGAAGTTTGACAGATAGTTTTAGGGAGGGTATCTCACATTCAATCAACAAGATGGATTCTATACCATAAACTAACTGGAATGGTGTAAAATCGGTAGCAGACTTAATCGATGTTCGGTAAGCCCACAATGCTGAAAAAAACATCATGTGCAAACTCATTTTGTGAATCCCTATCATTCGTCGAAGCATGGTAATGAGGACCCTGTTTGTTGCTTCAACTTGGTTGTTGGCTTGTGGGTAATAGGGTGTTGAGTTTTCATGGTGAAGACCCAACTTTTCAGTGAGTTCGGACATCATGAA
This sequence comes from Picea engelmannii, assembly GCA_009831015.1. Taxonomy (NCBI): domain Eukaryota; kingdom Viridiplantae; phylum Streptophyta; class Pinopsida; order Pinales; family Pinaceae; genus Picea; species Picea engelmannii. Next base: position 51,673 of record ML811289.1, read on the forward strand.
GTTTTTAAAGTGGCTATCGTGATCAGTAACGATAGCCTGAGGCACACCAAAACAAGCAATGATGTGATTGAATATGAATAATGTTGTAGTCCAAGGACCAACAGAGACTATAGGGTGTAGAGGAGCAGGGTCTGATCATATTTTATTGTTGTAGGTTTGGCAAGCGTGGCATTTTTGGACGGTGATTATATAGTTGTTGAATAAAGAGGGCCAAAAATACCCTGCTCGTAAGATCTTCTAGGTAGTAGCATACCCAGACATGTGACCACCACAAGCTCTAGAATGGCAGTCATTGAGGGCTTTCTTGGCTTTGTCAAACGTGAGGCAACGTCTAAAAATGGAGTCAATCCCACAAAGATAAAGAGTATCACCGAGGATAATATACTGACGAGCTTGGTAGCGTATTCGACAGCAGTCAGTGCTAGACAAATTGGGCTAAAAAGTTTGGGTCTGGAGATATATGATGATATCTTTGTACCAAAGGTCATCGAAACTAATCAGGAAAAGGGATTCATTGGGTAATGAATCGGCTGCTACATTTTTCGTCTCAGAGCAGGGAAGGTCGCATATCAACTCAGAAAACACCAAGGATTTCTTCGACTTAGCGCATTCAAATTCTAAGTCAAACTCTTGGAGTATTACGATCCATTTGGAGTATTTTCCCCCTAACAATTGGCATGTAAGAATGTGTTGCATAGGGTTGCAGTTAGAAATTACCGTAGTCTTGCGAGAGAGGATATAGTGTCGGAAACATTGAACAGCTTGGACAGCTACCAAGGCCAATTTTTCAACATGTAAATACTTGGTTTCGGTAGTCATGAGACTCCGACTCAAGTAATAAATGACATATTCTTCATGAGAATCGTCCTCCTGAACAAGAACCATAGAGATGGTATAGTCCGAGGCTGCGAGGTAAAGGAAATAATCCCGACTGTAATTGGCTGGGGAGAGTAGTGGGGTACATGTCAAAGACAGTTTCAAAGCTTCAAAAGATTTGTTGGCGGTGGTATCCCATATGAACTCGGAACCTTTCTTGAGTAGTCACGTAAATCCAAGAGTTAGCTCAACATAGTTTGGGATGAAGCGACGGAGAAAGTTTGCCTTCCCTTGCAAACTTTGTAACCAGCGAAGTGAGGAAGGAGGAGGGAGATTGAGAATCACCTCGACCTTCAAAGGATCTACCCTGATCCCTTGACGTGAAAAAATAAAGCCCAGAAGTCGGCCAGATTCTATGTAGAAAACACATTTGTGGGGATTCAAGCATATATGGTAAAATCGACATCGAAGGAAAATGGCACGAAGGTGTATTGGATGATATACACGGTGCATGGAATGAGTGGGTAAGTCATCGAGATATGTCTACACAATGTTCATTATGTCATGAAAGGCGTAAGACATAGCACGTTGAAAAGTTGCACCGACATTCTTTAAACCGAATGGGAGTTTTTGATAGGCGAAAGTGCCCCAAGGACAAATAAAAGCGGTCTTGTATTGGTCCGCTGGTACGATATTGATTTGATTATATCCAGAGAAACCATCCATCAGAGATAATATTTCACTTCCGACACAATCGTTCACGATCTAGTCAATGAAGGGGGTAGGAAAGTTGTCTTTAGGACAAGCTTTGTTAATGTCCCTATCATCAACGTACACACAGATTGTGCCTTGTTTCTTGTTGATTGGAACAAGATTGGAAACCCGGTCAGTTAGAGCCACCAGGTAAATGAAGCCAGCCTTAAGAAGTTTCTCAACTGCAAGCTTGATAGCAGCTGCTTTACATGGGTGGACGATATGAAGTCATTGTTGAACGGGTTTAGCATCCGGGTATGTCTTAATCTCATGTATCACAATGTCGGGGTCGATACCCGACATTTCTTCATAGCTCCAGGCGAAGACGTCACGAAATTCTTGGAAAAGAGACTTGTAGGTGACAACTTCGTCATGGGAACACAAAGCTCCAATATGCACATTTTTAACAATTCCAGGTTTTATGGATATGTCGAGGGGGATGGTGGGTGAGATATTACTTAAGCTCCATTCGTAGAACAGATCATGTGTAGACTCGGGAATGGTAGAAATGATGACAACGGTCAACGGGGTCGAGATCCTTTGGTAACCCTCGATGGTGTGTTGTTCCAGGAAGAGGATGGAACGATGATGGCCATCGTCCCAAGGGGTATCTTCCATGGACATAACAGACATAATCATCTTGTCTGTGGGAAAAATGACGCGGAAAGGGTCTGGAGATGAATCACCAAGAGAGGGGGTAGCAGGGGTTGTCGATGGAATGGCTTGATAAGTAGATTCGATCGGACTTAAAGGAATTTCTTCGCCATAATGAAGATGACCACCAGGGTTGGGTACCATCCATGGGTCATAAGACGTAGGGGTTCCGTGAACAGAGGTGGAGATCATGTTGATCGAGGTGACAAACGGATGTGGAACATCGGGTGGTAGTATGGAGAAAGTACCCATTAATGAGGAATATTTAATAAGACCCACAACAACGTTCTCATATCCAGGGGGGTTTGCAATGAACAGTACGTTGCCGGTACGTGTATCGGAGTGGAAGAAGGCCAATTGGTCGACGGTCACTACTTTTCCTTGATGTGGGAAACACACAACGTGGAAAAGAGTCGACACAACTACACGCATGGAATCAATCCAGCTACGGCCAAGTAGAAGGTTGTAATCGAGAGGAGAATCAAAGACCTCCACTTCAACTTGGACCGTTTTGCCTTCTAACGTAATAGGAAACGAAGGGAGGACACCATAAGGCTTAAAACTAGAGCCATTGAAGGCTTTGAGTGTGTTGTGGGATTCAGTCAAAGGAGGAGAGTCGATGGATTTCCAGTAGTTAATAGACATGACACATGTCAAGGAACCCTCATCACTAACTGTCCTACAAATGTTTTTTTCAGAGATAATAACTTGTATTTGGAATAAGATTTGAGGAGGTAACCTTGGAATGTGATCTTCCAAGTCAAAAATTATTAAATTCATATCTGTAGGGTCGATTCCACCAATAGCTTTCAATAGTGCCTTCTGTTGTATAGGAAAACTTTGAAGGACTTCGAGGGCTGACATCGTGGATGGTGCTTGGGACAAATCTTCAACAATACTATAGTTTTGGGTAGCACGTGCATGAGGATTGAAAGTCGATTTCTGAACGACACACTTTGGAGGAGGGCAAAGAACTGTGTCTAGGCTCGGTCGTTCGAGCTGAAGAGGACCGTTGGTAGGTGGAGTCAGGAGAGATGGTTGGACCATCGAAGGAGGTATTGCATCAACCTTCTCTATGGAGGAAGAATAATCTTTGGCTCGAGTGGTAAGTGTGATGTCATTCTTCTTTGAATCACCTGTACACATTAAGACATAGGAAGTATTGGAGGGGGAAGGTTGGTCATGAATGATCATGTTAAGCCCTAATATTGGCTCATTACCCCTTAATTGGGGCATATTAGATTAGTAATGTTATTTTATTTATGTCGGCTTTAGGCCATTAGTTGTAATTATACCTCCTAGTCTCCTATATATACCAAGGAGACATTTTCAT
>ML811289.1:55278-67027 GCA_009831015.1 Picea engelmannii
AAAAGGGACATATGCAGGAAAAGGACACTCAGGAAAAATCCTCCAGGGGCCAAAGGTGTCAAGACATAGAGGCAAAGTGCTACAAGGCTTGCATATAAGGCATGCTTCAGATGGTTCAGTTGAGAGAAACATGGAGCTTACATTAGGCCAAAGACGTAGGTATGCAAACGCGGTTAACAAAAAACACAATGGTAATGTCCTTCAATGTAATTTTAACAAGCCCAAAGAAGGTAAGCTCGATGGTTTTTCATATTTAGAGAGTCTGAAAAAAACGTAAAAGGAGACTCCGTTGGGGTACCTTTTTCGAAGGTAGTCTATTCGGTTCGAAAAAGGGGTAAATTAGCACCGAAAAGACATTTATTCAAAACCATTTTAACGAGTGTGATAAAGACAAGGTCACTCGACAATTTTTTCATTTTTAAGGAGTCTGAAAAAAGCTTAACTATGGACTCCATTAGAAATGTTCTTCTGGACCATTTTAACGAGTGTAAAAGAATAAGGTCACTCGACGATCTTTTCAATTTTAGGGAGTCTGAAAAGAGCTTAACTATGGACTCCGTGGGGGTTCCTTTTTCATAAATTTAGTCCCTCAAGCCCGAAAAAGGGTTAAAATTATGCCTGAGAATACTCTTCTAGAGAACCGAGGCCCCTAGAGTATGCCTTTGTTCATGAAGTTGACCATCTGAACCAAAAAAGGGGTAAACTACCTCTGGACAGATGTGCCTTCAAATTTTGGTTTAGCGAGCGTGAAGGGCAACAAGATCGCTCGACAATATTTTCATTTTTAGGGGGTCTGAAAAGGGCTTAAAAGAAGACCAGTGGGGGCTACGACTCATGTATGAAACTGGTTTAGGTAGAGCCCACTACTAGGCTCAGACTAAGAGTCTCTTCAATAGTCAACTTGGAAAGTCTCTCAAAAGGGAAGAAAACACAAACCACGGTGTAAGTCCTCCCGCAGTATAGCAACCATAGTCATGGCTTCAAGGATAGCCTCATCTGAAGGAAATTCAAAATCCGAGAAATCACGCAAATGAGGGTCGACAATCCCAAAGGGTGAAGAAAATTGACCATACTCCATATGACGATGGAGGTTCTGGCCAGTACTGGCAGAGTCTATCAGCGAAGAATCACGAGCACGAGGACTTGAGGATCTACAAACAACAAGATTAGACTCAGAAGGATACTCAAGCCCACTTGGACCAAGAGAGGGAAGCAAGGCTTCCCATGCCCCCATTGGATAAACCAATGGATCAATTTCTGAGACCGAGTCTTGAGAGGGAAAACATGATTTCACAGGTTCCTGCTCAGAAGCAATTGAACACCGAGGATAAGACGCCACATACTTAACCCGTGGCGGGGTGGAGTCTACACGAACACTAGGAACATATAAAGGGGCATACTGAACTAACGTTGAATTAGGATGGTGATTATCAAATTCCAGCTGGTCAAGAGTGACAATGATTCCATTGTGAGGGAAATGCATCACCTGAAAGAGCGTAGATACCACATTGTTCATAGCATATACATAATCACGCCCGAGAAGCATATTGAAATATAACGGGCCTTGCACCACTATAACATCAACAAGGACAATATTCCCACCTAACGAGATAGGTAACTAAGGAAGAGCCCCCAAATATTCACTAGGACATCTGTCAAAATCCAACAATTCATGTGAAGAATACAAAATCTCGGGAGATCCCAAGACTTTCCAAACCGAGGAGGATAAATACTTGCAGAGGCTTCTTCATCCACAATACATCGATAAATGTTTGTTGAATTAACTTCAACCCTTATTTGAAAAGGTGCAGAATAAGGAAGATGAGGCTCAAAAAGATCATTCCAATCAAAGGAAACCATCATAGGGCTTGGAGGGGGTGTTCTCGGAGCGAGAAAAATGCCCCCTTGTTCTGAAAGTATGGAATTGGAAATGCTGAAAACATAGTCGGTAAACACTTCACTCCCCAAGAGAGGAGTGGGATCAGTCAAAGATGACATTGGCGTGACCACTTTGGTAGACTTGACACTCTTCAAGAGAAAAGTGGTATCAGTCAAAGATTGCAATGGCGTGACCACTTTGGTAGACTCGACACTCTCCAAGAGAAGAGTGGGATCAGCCAAAGATTGCAACGGCATGACTACTTTGGTAGACTCGACACTCTTCAAGAGAAGAGTGGGATCAACCGAAGATCACGATGACATGACCACTTTCTCAACCAATGACTGCATAGGAATGGTATAAAGGCACCTCACCCCTCAAAAGAGGAGTGGGATCAGTCGATGACTGCATCGACATGACCACTTTCTCAACCAATGACTGCATAGGCTGAGAGACTACAAGGTCTAAAGGCACCTCACCCCTTAAAAGAGGAGTGGGATCAACCAATGACTATATCAGCATGACCACTTTCTCAACCAATGACTGCATAGGCTGAGAGACTACAAGGTCTAAAGGCACCTCACCCACCAAAAGAGGAGTGGGATCAACTGATGACTACATCAGCGTGACCACTTTCTCAACCAATGGTTGAAAATACTGTGAGGAAACCTCAAAAGACTCAGAATCAGAAGAGCTTGTAGACAGGGACCACAATCTTTGTACCTCTGGAATGCCAGGGCACAAATGAGTAAGTTTATCTCCCTTGCAAATATTACAAGGGAACTTAGGCTTACATCCTATCCATCTAGGTTTCTCAATAGAATCAATGCCCCCAGCATGACTAGCAGTGGTTGATTTTACATCTCCAACATGACTTGCAGAGGTTAGTGATGGGTCGATAACATGACTTGCAGAGGCTACAGACCTATTACCAGTATGACTAGCAGTGACTGGAATTTTTCCCCTAGCATGACTTGCAGAGGGTGGGTGCTTGCCCCTAGAGTGACTTGCAAAGGATGTCGACCTATCTCCAACATGACTCGCAGAGGTTGGTGATTACTTCTTCCTATTCTTCCTCTTTCTATTTCATTTATACTTCCGATTACTAGTAACTGTACTTTCACCAGAGGTGGGAGAAGGAGGAGGAGAAGACTTTGCTGACGAAGAAAAATCAACAGGGTTCCCATGACTTAAGGTGCTTAACTGAGAAGCATCAAGAGCATTCGAGACATTTGGAATGGTACCCAACCAAACCGTTAGTCCCACATTCAACCCAGGAATGTACAAAGTGGCCATCAAAGGGACACCAACATTTTCAAAGAAAGGAAAAGCACAAGAATCCCCTTGCAAAGGGGTTCCTTGGTTGGTATCGTCAAGAACTTTAACCATGAATATCTTATGCAGAGGTTCTCCCCTTGCGGGATCGTTCAAATCCGTAAAAGTCTCACACATTGACTCTGAAGAACCAGTGTTATCAAAACAACGCCTATAAAGAGGTGGCTCCACATTTCTAAGTGGAAGACTGAAAATTCCTCTCAACTGGTGGAGTGGGCAGTCTACCACCCTAATTCAGAGACCCAAAGATACGACTGACTAACTCACTATGGAAAACTAGGGAGAACAGAGCACGCACTGAAATTTCCTAGAGGCAAATCAAGAAAGCGACTAACTAGTTGGAAGAATAGTTACACCAACCACCACTAGAGAAACTTACCGGTGCAAGTGAAACTCGAATACGGAAGCACCCTCCAGGTATACTCTGAAAAGTGTGGCTTGATGTATGCCCTAGGTACTGCGGTATACCCCCATGATCACATGTGTAAGTCCCTAAAATAAAGGCAACTAGGTTGCCAGCTCATGAACAATCACTAGGCGGGTACAATTGACATTTGGGTGGACCGCAATGAGTAGGGTATCAAGCCCAAAACCTATCAAAGGTATAGTGTTATCAGACAAATCGGTAGGGGTAGACACTAACATATCTCCCTAGATCCACCTAGATCTAGAACAAAATAGGACAGGACACGACTCTTTCCCTAAGTTGTAGTCATTGAATCTACTGATAAGAAAGAATAAGTGACATACCTTTATATCGCTTCCTTAGGTCTCTGTTGTTCCTGCTTCCCTCCGATGCTCTTGTGAATTCAATTCCAAGACAACACAAACCAACCAAAGTGAAGATAGTAGAGTATATTCAATGTCAACCTATGCATATGATCAAGGAGTTATGCTATAAAATAAGAGTGATTTTGTGGGAAAGGGACATGTCGTTGTATTATATTAATTGAAAGTAGAAGATACAACCTGAACGCCTTGATGTTGCAAGCTTCCTTTCAGTGACTCTTGGTTCCAACACACACACTTGCTCTATACTTGCATGAAGAAGATCTAATTCCTCTTGATAGACCAAATAGAGTCTTCAAGCTTCTGTCCAAGCAGGGTTCTTCACACAATTATTTCACCAATTCTTCATTCAATCTTGCTTAACCTTTTCCATGAGAAACATTTCAATATATAGGAGAAGGATATATGGTTAAATGGATGAGGATTATCCCACCAAATCTGAGAAGTCAGTAGAATGACAACCATGTGAATGCCAACTCATTTTCTAGAAGATCCCCTTCTAGAACCTTCGTGACCTCTTCTCCTTTCCAAGCTTAAAAAAAGGTTCACACCCTATCTATGGAGAAGACTACGAACAATTCTCACTCTAAGTGTGGGTGGCCTGCGAGCATGAAGGATTCTCACACCCTATACCACAGGCAGCCTGCGAACTCATCTTAAAAATATGTTTTTGTAAGAAGAAAGGAGCCACTTTTCTCAGGCAAAAAGTCCTTGTTGGGAGCCTGAATACATCATTGTTGAGACATCACCAGAGTGACCAAAATCATGTGTAAGAAAATGCCCCCCAAAGTATGAGGCCAGAATCTGTGACAGCCAAAATACTTTGTAAATCGTGTGTGTGTGTCATAAACCAAGAGCGCACCTAATTGGAAACCTATAAACAATCAAACATCTGTAGAATATAATACCAGTTCTGAGGTAGGCATTTCCATGCTTAGATCAAAAATGAGTGGAATCATAGGTCATGGCCACCAATCATACAACATGGATCCATGTCATCAAAACACTACATAGCCACCAGGAATACACTGTGAATCTATGTGAGAAGACTTGAATTAAGATTACATAGCCACGTGACATACAAAGTGGATCTATGCACTGACACAAATCATACATACTCCATAGCAGCCTAGATCAAAAAGATGAGACCCAGGGTCTTCAATCCCATCACCTGAAAGTACGAATCTAGCCATGCGATTAGATGTGTTTAACTCGAACATGGAAAAAACCACTTGATTACCGATCATTGATGAAAACCATTAACAAGTGTGAGGGAAATCACCATTGATGTCAATGACTCCCAAGTTACTTAAGTACAATCCGAACGAATGCGAATGAATGAGTCGAAGTTGAGCACTCGATGGAATATCTCGATCAGGGATCAATGATGTGAAACCCATGTCGAAAGCGAAGAGACCTGTCGTTAAGGCATGCAAGCTCTACGGTACCTAATGATTTCTAAGTCTCATTTCTGGATAATGGGTTGGAGTCGACGGAATAAGACTCGTCACAGGAGGGCCTTAATGTATCCCCCATCAATGACACGAAATAAGTAATAGATTTTGAGGATGAGGCAAAATATGATTATGAGTCGAAATGGATGCAGGGAAGGCCGACATAGTAAGACTGGACAACTGCAAATGGCCGACTCAATAGAGGGCTTATGTGAACTTCTCTTGAACATATGAACGACACGACCAAAGACTTGGGAGCACTGACTCAAAGATGACACAAGATATGACCTTGTAGCAAATCAAATGAGAGACAAATGTATTTCCCAACCTGGATTCAAATGACGAATAGGGGGTGTCATGTTCAAGAGTGACGCTTACTGCCATTAATATGAATACGAAAACACATCCCTTTCCCAAAATTTCCCCCACCATTTCTGGCAAGTACCTCTTTATTTTTACGCAAGCTTGAGGAGGATAACATATGCTTGTTGATGTAAGCTCATCCTTCAGATGAGTCCCTCGGAGTATATTTAACGAACCCTAGGAAGGAGTGGTTCGGTCCCATTATGGGTCTGTCGATGTTTGTTTAATGAGTCCAAGGATAGAAAACTTGGGGGGTTTTCATGTAACTTAGTAACTTAGTAACCTCGGTTCGTCATGGACAAACCTTAGTGTAGTGATCATCACCACAGATAAGACAAGGGTATCGAGGTTTGCGCTTATCCCTATCATCAACAGGTGGTGTTTTGGTTTTCTCAGTTTGTGGATTATTTTTATCCTCCTTGGTCTTACCCTTTCCTTTTTTGGATTTATTTTTGCCGGCTGGGGTAGATTGAACAGAATTTACCTCAGAAGTCTTGCCGGTGGGAGGGGTAGGAGACGGAGCATTTTGAACATTAGAATAAATGGATCTAGGGTTGTTGCTAGAGGTTTGGACGGAATGATGTTGGGCATGGAAGGTGCCAATCACACCATCAGCTACATGAGAAGCAGTAGGAGTAGTTGAAGTAGTATAAGTAGAAGGATGAGGTGCATCAGGAAGTAAGTCGTAAAGAGTACCCATTTGTGAGTAAACGAGGTCTAGGTATTGGGTACGACTGATGGCATGTTCTTCTGTGACAACTCCACCCATGGCGATGTCACGATCGATGTCGTTCATGAATGATTTTGTGAACCATTCTGCCAACAACTGATCGAGAAGTTCGAGTTTGATGAGACGTCGTCTCCGTCGCCACTCATGAATGTGATCAGAGATATGAGTGGCTTTGGTTTGTTTGAAAGAACTCAAAATCTTGATTCCTGTTTCATAGTGGATCGGTAACTGGTAGTGGGTGAGGAAATCCATAGCGAGGGTGTTGAAGTCGGTGAAGAAGCCTCGTGGTAATTCTATATACTACTTTGTGGTGGAACCCGTGAGGGTTCGCTGAAAAAGGCGTAAACAAATAGAGTCATCCATCAAGGAGTTGGATGAGCACCAAAGGTGAAAAGTCATTACATGATTGTTCGAGTCCTCTCCTGGTTTACCATAGAATTTAGGGATGTCGGATGGTAGTTTGGCCAGTATGGCGAGCCATTGAAGAGAGTGACGAATTGGATCATTTAAGATCCTCGATAGATCTGGGAGGTCTAGAGTGGATAAGAAAGGTAATTGTCTATTCACATGTAGGTACTGGTGACTTTGGGGAGGGAGTCCCATCGGTAAACCAGTGGGACCATAAATAGTCTGCATATAATGTGAAGATCCAGGAATATTCAGTGGTTGGTGTGGAGGCAAGTAATTCATAGGGTTGTACCCTTGGACAGGGGTGTGGGGTTGAGCATTCGAGCCCCAAATAGGATTAGACATGCCTGGATATGGTTGTCCTATACTAGGGGGTATGACGGAGCTAGCTTGAGGTTGTTTCCCCCCAGTTGATTAAGGATTATGTTGTATAAGGTAATTCCAATACTGGGCTAAGGATGGAGGTATGTTTTTTCCATAAGGTGGGGTAGATGGGGGTTTCCCTCCAATCAGGGGTTGCATCCCAATTGGGATTTTTCTTACAAAAGGGGGTTGAGTTTGTCCTCCTTGGTAGAATTGTCCACCAATAGGAATCTGGTAATTAGGTGTGAAAGACGGGATGGTGCCACTAGGATCAGTGCCTCCGATAGAGGATGGAAGAGGTCCTCTGAAAGGGGGTGGACAAAGTGTCAGAATGAAACTGGGAAGATGGTGCCCAGAAGGAGTGGAACCACCAGGAGTTCCAGATGTGATTTGTGTAGGAGCGGGAATAGAAGCATTCAACGCATGATATCCGGGTGCAAGTGGTGCGGTATTTCTGGGCGAAAGTGGTGTGCCAATGGGGGCTTGGCCAACCGTTGTAATCCTGGTGTGAGGACTTGTAGTATCTAGGAACATTGTGTAATGGACCGTTTGTAGAGGGAGAGTCAAGATGTGGTTAGCTGGCGAAGTGTCTATACCAGGAAAATAATATGCAGTAGTAAAAGGTACTGTGTCGATATTAGATGTTTTGGGCAGCTTAGGTGCAACAGTGATATCAACTCCTGCTCATGAGCCAAAGATATCCCGTCTAAAAATGCCAGTAGTCCAAAAAGGATCTTGACCCTCAGGTCCTATGAAAGGTCCGGTTGGTGATCCAAAATACTAAACAACTAGATCTTCGGAAGAATTCACTCGAATAATACGTCTCTCAGAGTTGGTAGGAAGTCAGAAGTCCTCTCGAGATTTGGTAATTCGGAACCATTCTAAAGAGTTAGTTCTTTCCACTTGTGGAGTGGCGACATCTTGGAATTTACTCTGTTGAGGAGAGCCCTCCAATGGGTTGGTAGGAAAGGGTTGAGAACCTTCCAGATCTTCTGGGGGTAGGCCTTGCATTCTACATGAATGGCGTGGAGGGTCAATTGTGATCGAGTTTGAATCTTACGAAATAAAATCTATGGTCAAATTGGGTAAACAAACAGCACACGCTAGTAAAATATAGGAAGCAAAAACCAAGCAAACAAAACCTTCCAATTCCGAAGTCACTAGTTGGTGATGAAATCCAATGTCATGACGACGAGACAAGAAGGGGTTGGGCTAGGGTGGAAAAGTTACATTGACGACCTTATTAACAGACTTACACCCTGGTACAAGCTCCCACATATAATCGTTGGTATACCCTCCAAGGATCCCGAGTGAGTTTGGCCAACGTCGATTCCAGGTACCGTGAAGACTTGCCCCTTCACAGTCACCTTGTGTAAGACCCTAAGAAGATAGGCTAGTAAGGTTACCACCAACAATAATAATGCATGGGGAAACAGTCAACAATTCGATCCACATGCAAGGGCAAGGTATCTAGCCCAAAATCATCTTGAGAGGCTTCCACTCATCATTGTGGGTATACCTTCAAGTGATCCCCATAATATGTGTAATCTCTACACTGATATCAAAAAAGCAGGGTGAGTAACTCTGTCACTCTCAATGCGACCTCGGGTTTGACCCTTGTGTGAGAAGGGCTTCCCATGAAAAAATGTTGCAAATGGAATTTGACACTCCTTATCACAAGATACTATTGTGTGTTTTGTAATTTGGAGAGTATGTCTCACTGCCTATTCCAAAGCTCTATCCTAGCTAATGTTGGTGTAAAAGAGTCCTAGAAAAATTTACTAGTTGGATTTTAAAATTGTGCAATGTTATTAAAGGCTATTGTTACTCAAAAGGAGATGGAAATGAAACCGATGTTGTGTGAGACTTTGACCCAAAAATGCATAAATAGAAATGAATGATACAAATTTTTTGTTTGATGAATCCTATCTACAGGAGGGAAAGAGGAGTTTTCTGGAACAATACAAATTACGATGTATGATCTTCTTTGAAATGTAATATCAAACAACCATGAACAATGCAAATTCCCTATTCGTTCTTTTTCAGTACTGGAATGCCAATATTTAAAAAAAAAAAAAAAAAAATTGCTTAAAAGAGAAAATGTCTTTAATTTTTATTAGAAACCAAACAACATGGGTGGAACTAAAAAAAAAACAAGCAACCAACGAAAAAGAAATACACAACAAAGACCCAAACCAAACTTTCAATGAAGACAAAAATAACAAACTGATATGACTAGTCTCTTCAAATGCATATGGATAACAATTTTTCCAAGTAATAGGCAATTGAAAAGAACAAATGATCTCAACTTTTAAATCGATCAAAGGCTCCCAACTAAACAAGCACTCAGATTTCAGAACCGGAGATTATACCCTTGTTGTGAAAAGTCCAAGAGGTAAAAATTGAGAAAACATGATCAAGAAGGACTTAATCATTCATGAGATTTGAAGCCAAGAATCATTCAATCACTGGCCAGAGAAATTCTTCCTAGACACATAAACAAACCTGGGCATCTGAGGACACAAAAGACTTAATCTAAAAAAATTGCAAGTGGGTTCACAGGCTAGCAGTGGGGTACAGTGCGACAATCAAGGATTCTCGTAGGCTAGACACAGGTAGAGTGCGAGAAGTTCGCACTGAACTGAACAACAAGGTGCGAACTTTAGTGGTTCTCGCAGGCTACAGAAGGGTGCAGTGCGAGAAGGCCTAAAATCAAGCAAATTTTAGAAAAAGACAATATTTTTTAAGGAACTTCTGGATCCAAGGAGACTATAAGGGTCTCCTCAAGACTCAGAGATTGATGGGAAAGAAAAATGGTAAGTTAAGATAAAATGGCCAAGGAAAAACCACCAAATATGGGTTGTATCCCTAGTATGTTCGCCAATTTTATTATCGGACAAATCAGTAGGTGCGGACACTAATAGATCTTCCTAGATCCACCTGGATATAGAACAAAATAGGACAAGACACGACTCTTTCCCTAAGTTGTAGTCATTGAATCTACTAATAAGAAGGAATAAGTGACATACCTTTATATCGCTTCCTTAGGTCTCTGTTGTTCCCGCTTCGCTCCAGTGCTCTTGTGAAGTCAGGTCCAAGACAACACAAACCAACCAAAGTGAAGATAGTAGAGTATATTCAATGTCAACCTATGCATATGATCAAGGATTTATTCTATAAAATAAGAGTGATTTTATGGGAAAGGGACATGTCGCTGTATTATATTAATTGAAAATAGAAGATACAACCTGAACACCTTGATGTTGAAAGCTTCCTTTTAATGACTCTTGGTTCCAACACACGCACTTTCTCTATACTTTCATGAAGAATATCCAATTCCTCTTGATAGACCAAATAGAGTCTTCAAGCTTCTGTCCAAGCAGGGTTCTTCACACAATTCTTTCACCAATTCTTCATTCAATCCTGCTTAACCTTTTCCATGAGAAACCTTTCAATATATAAGAGAAGGAGAGTTGGTTAAATGGATGAGAATGATCCCACCAAATCTGAGAAGTCAGTAGAATGACAACCATGCGAATGCCAACTCATTTTCTAGAAGATCCCCTTCTAGAACCTTCGTGACCTCTTCTCCTTTCCAAGCTTAAAAATAGGTTCGCACCCTATCTATGGAGCATACTATGAACAGTTCGCACTCTAAGTGTGGGTGGCCTGTGAGAATGAAGGATTCTCGCACCCTATACCACAGGCAACATGCGAACTCATCTTAAAAATATGTTTTTGTAAGAAGACAGGAGCCACTTTTCTCAGGCAAAAAGTCCTTGTTGGGAGCCTGAATACATCATTGTTGAGACATCACCAGAGTGACAAAAATCATGTGTAACATATAGAAAGAAAGTGTTATGGTAGACAATTGAGGTCCTCAAATGGATTCAATACCCACAAAGCTCCGTGGAAAATGCAATCAACGGAATCCCAAAGCAAGCCCTCTATTTGCATTCCCCACTACTCTTGGTCCGTCTTTGGAGGGGTTATCTCTGCTACCTTTCTGCACGCGACCTCATGTTTAGCCCTTGTGTTAGAGGGGGGTCCCAGATAAATTTCACAATAATGGACTTTTAACACTCCCTAACACAGACTCTTATGTATGTTTTGTAGCCTTGAAGAGTTTCCTCTGCAACCTAAATCAAGGCTCTAGCCTAGACTAGTTGATGGACGCTACAAACATAAAGTCTAGTTGATTTTAATTAATCGTTAATTTTTTATGGATTTTATTAATTCAAAGGTTGTGAAAGTGAAACTAGTGATGTTTTAAGAGATGAAAGAAAAGATAAACAGAAGCTGGAAACAAAATAACTTCCTCTTGACAAAAATTTTAATCAACTTTTGAAACTAAATTTTTTTCTAAGATCTTTGAACAGCAAACTTAAAACAGGATTTCGCTCGACTACAAGCTACTTGTTGTCCTAA
>ML811289.1:67788-85248 GCA_009831015.1 Picea engelmannii
TCTTGACTCTAGACTCATGTCACAGAGCTCCAATTCTCAAACTGATAGATCAAGTTCATTACAGACTCAAGACTCGAATTGAATCAACTCCCAACAATCAACTCGGAACCAACTCGTAATCAACGGACCAACAACAAAAGAAACAACAACCACACCAACCCTTTTACTCTTATGTTCATCCCTATATATAGTTGGGTTGTGTCTTCCATTTCGGCTTGTGCGCTTCCTTGCTCTGTTGCAACAATTTTTTGATTAGTTGGCGTTGGGTTGAATTTTTCAACTTCTTTCAGTTGCTCTTTCTCATTCTAATGTCCAGCCTCTGTTGAAGCTTTCACAACTCATGCTCAATCAAAACTTGCACAATTCCTTATCCAAAAATTGAGGGCCCAACAAAAGTATTGGGGTTGAGCACAAGCACCGCTTCAAATCATCGAATGTTTTTTGTTGGGACTGGACCCACGCAAATTTTTCCTTACCATCACCCCTAGTTATTTGGCTGAGGGCCCATGCAATATGGGAGAATCCCAACATGAACCTATCGTAGAAATTGGCAAGGCCCAAGAATCTCTGAAGCTCAGTGAGTGTGGTTGGGGCTGGCCATTCACGAATGATTTGGATCTTGGTTGGATCCACATATAGGCCATGTTGATCAATGATGTAGCCCAGGTAATGGACCCTATCCATGCTGAAGGAGAATTTTTCCAAGTTGGCGTATAGCTTTTACTGTCGCACGGTGTGCAGAACCTGTTGAATATGTTGCAAGTGTTCTGCCCAAGTCTTGTTGTAAATGAGAATGTCATCCAGATACACCACTACAAACGTATTAGTGAATGGTGACAAGATATTGTCCATCATCCTCATGAAAGTGGTTGGAACATTTTTCAAACCAAAGGGCATGACCAACCATTCAAAAAGGACTTCCTTTGACTTGAAGGAAGTCTTCCATACATCTATCTATTCTATCAAGACCTGGTGGTAGCCAGACTTCATATGAATATTACTGAATTATTTGGCCCCCATGAGTTGATCAAGGAGGTTTTCGATTCAGGGAATCGAGTATCGGTTTCTGACTGTGATTTTATTCAGAGCCCGGTAATCAATGCAGAGTTGTCAGGTTCCATCTTTCTTCTGTACCAGCATGATTGTGCTTCCACAAGGTGATGATCTGGGATGGATGTGCCCCTTGTGGAGCAGTTCTTGGATCTATCACTTGATATCCTCATTCTCTAACAGAGAGCAGTGATATACTGGCCCATTGGGCATTGGTGCGTTAGGGGTCATATCGATGGGGTGCTTGAATTGACAGTGTAGAGGTACCCTGGTAGGTGAGGAGAAGATATCTGAGTATTCTTCCATGACCTTATTTACTTGCTTCTGCTGTCTAGAGAGGTCGGCCATAGAGACCCTGGATGTGGCTATGATCTTTAGCTCATTCTGAGAGTGAATCACGAAGAATAAAAACTTCCCTCTCTGAGAGATGACCTTCCTGCATTGCTTAGCAGAGATCAAGGAAATAACACTAGGTGGGACTGCCTCGGGTATCCTGTACAATTTCCTATTCAAAGTAATAATAATACTATGAGGCCTAGACTCATATACAACATGGTGTTTCCATAAATAAGGTTGGCCCAAAATAACATCACAAACTTTGAGAGGAGAAACATCACACAATACCTCATCTTTGAAGTGCTTGATGTCGTACAACAATAGACACTGTTGGTTGATGCGGAGATAGTTTCCTTGGCAGAGCCATCCAATGGTGTAGGGTTGTGGGTGTTGTGTTGTCGGCAGGGCCAACCGCTTGAAGACCTCTGTTGAGATGAGGTTCTTCTGGCTACCGCTATCAATGATGAAGTATAGCAGGGTGCCTTTTACCCACATCTGTGAATGGAAGAGGCACTCTCCTTCTTCTGGCTCATCTAGTTCACCAGGCTGGAGCTTGGTGGTAGCAACGGTGGCACTGGGTTCTGCATCAATGATCCTTCTTACCCTTTCTAGTTCTGACTCAGAGTCAGAACCCGCATCTGATTTAGAGGCTTTCACTTCGACCACCAATGATTTCTTTGAGAGGCAGTCAACAGTGTTATTCCAAGGCCTCTTATGGAAGTCACACCACTTCTCGATATCTTTGTCTTTCTGGTGTAGTTATTTTCTTGCAGCTTGGACTAGTTGTCCTAATACTGTCCATCTTTGCTCTATCCTTTGTTTTGTGGGTTGGGGCCGCCCTTTCCTAGATTTTGCTGTGAGCGGTTCCCAAGCCCAAATTTCTGTGTCTTTTGTTTGATCTTTTGCTCGATTTTGACGACATATTGGTACGCCACGCCCAAGGACGTGATGTCCATAAGTTCCATTTCAGTCTGGATGTATCTATGCAGAGCACCATGATACTTGAGTGCCATATGTCACTCTGAATCTTTGATACCCATCTTTGTGCACAAGGTATGAAAGATATTTGTGAACTCTGACACTGCTTGGTCTCTTTATTTCTGCAGTGTGGTCCATTTGGTATACAAGTCATCATAACTTCTGACAGGGTAGTCGCTAAAGGATTTGCACAAAACTATCTATCATCTCGTTCCTCTGTTGTGTGAGGGCTTCCTCAAGAAAATTTTTGAAAGGATCTCATGTCCCATCATATTTCATTTATCCTACCATGAGAGGTCACTTGGGCATGTGAGATATTTTTTCCTCAAGAGAAACAAGCTCGAGACCTAATTCTTTGTGCTCTGACCTCGTTGGGGACTTGCATTAAGACGACAAGGAGAAAACCGCTCTGATACCACTAATCTAGATTTTATGAGTAGAACGAAATGAATACAGATTATCAACAGATGATTAACACAGAATAACAGAGATACAATAAAACTGGTTTTCTATTCAATAAGGAAATAAGTTGAAACTATAAAATGCAGTGGAAAACAAGCTTGCTAGAATGGTGGCATCTTATCTCCGAGAAGAGATGTGACGATTGCAGTCATTCGCTAGTTAACTAGTTACAATGAGGCTCTGAAGGCCTTTTACAATAAACATGAATGTCAAAAACCCTAGACATCCAGAAAATTAACCCTAGGAGATGAAGTGCCAAAAGTCATGCAGACCTCGTTTGGGTAAGTCAGTACATCAACTTGCCGGGGTCATAACTTTTGCATACGATCTTCATTTGATGCGCTCAATACCTCACTATAAATATCTATTCGAGGATGACAAATTTTATGTGAAAAACATGAAGGAAGTACCATGTTGCTCCCCATTTTCCCAAAAAACTTCGTTTATGGCCTGAAAACGGCTCCGGAAGTTCAGGACCCAAAAAAACTGCTATAAATAGTAAATTACTAAAATTTCCATAAAACTGTTTTGAGCCACTTGGAAAAGGTGGGTGGCCACTGATATCCACCTGGATCACTATCGTAGAGTCGGAGTGGATTATTCTGATGGTGGTTCAAGTTAGGAATATAGGAGGAATCAGAATTTGTGTAGATTTGAGGAAACTAAATGATGCTTTCCTACACAATCTATTTCCTACTCCATTTACATATGAATTCTTTGAGAATGTAGGAGGATAGGATTCCTACTCGTTCACTAATGGATTTCCAGGGTATCATTAGATTAATATTATGATGGAAGATATACATAAGACTACATTTGTGACTATCTTAGTTATGCTTGAGGCACTTCATTGATGATATCTTATGGTACATGCGATGATTGAGAGTGATATGGTATATGGTTGAGGCACTTCTTATGGTCTTTTTTTGGCACATGGTATGGTACATGGTATGATACAAGTGTTGATGTACATGGTTGATGTGAATGGTTAGCACATGGTATGGTACAGGTTCGGTACTTGGTTGAGACACATATCGTGTGATGGTATGTTGGTGATATTGGTACATTATTGGTAGAGGCATGTGTTGGTGATTTTGAGCATCTAGTTGAGAGGTGATCGTGGATCTGGTATTTTTTAATGTTGAGGATTAGTGGTGGTGAATGGTTGATAAAGGTATATCAGTGATGGTGACAATGATAGTGGCAGTGACGATGACAATGACAGTGATAGTGACAGTAACAAGTTGGTTTATGTGACAGTGGTAGTCAAAGGTTGAAGTGACAGGTTGGATATAGTGACAAGTTGCAGGTTATAAGTTGATGTGACAATGGAAATGATAGTGATAGTGGCTATGATAGTGACAGTGATAGTGACAGTGGTCATGAAAGTGACAATGACAGTTTGACAAGTTACAAGTTGATGTGACAGTAGCAGTGATCGTGATAGTGGCAGTGACAATGGCATTGATTGTGGTAGTAATAGTTGGTGTACACTTATATTTCAGCATGGAAATATGGGGAAAGGAAAGGGGTTGTAACCTCCTTATGGTTGGTGTCGGATAACATAGGGAGTTAGAGCTTCCTTCAGGTTGGAGCCTAAGAATTAGGGGTTTGTATCCTCCTTCTAGTTGGAGCTAGATAATTTATGGAGTTGTAGCTTCCTTCAGGTTGGAGCCTTCAAATAAGGGGTCGTAGCCTCCCAATTTTTGTTAGACAATTTGGAATCTGGTGCCTTCTTTGTATTCAATCAAATTATCTCCTTCTTTGTATTAATCAAATTATCACCAGGTTTTGAATCCCGAGTGAGATTGTCACTGATCATGGCAGTCACTTTTAGAATGAAATGATGGAAGAAGTAGCATCCAAGCTGGGTTTAAGTATGGTTATTATTCCCCTTATTACCCCTAGGAAAATGGACAAGTAGAGGGCGTCAACAAGTCTCTCAAGACCATTTTGCAGAAAAATGTCAGCCAAAACAAATTTGACTGGAATATTATATTATAACCCACACTTTGGGCATATCGAACCTTGGTAAAGACTACCACCAGATTTTCTCCTTTCCAGTTAGTACAAGGTGTGAAGTTGATCTTACCTATTGAATTGGAAATACCTTCTCCTAGATTGGAAGTCACGCTCCTCCCTGACACTTCCAATCTCAAGCAATGCCTCGTACACCTAGAGATCCTTAAAAAACAGCGTCAAGACGCCTCTATGGCTATCAAGGAGAATAAGATATGTGTCAATGTCCAATACGATAAGTCTGTCTATCCTCGGTTGTACACTGAGGGTGACTTGGTCCTTTTATATGATCAAGCCAAAGAACCATTGGGGGAAGGCAAGTTCAAACCCATGTGGCACGGTCCCTATATCGTGCAACGTGTCTTAGAAAAAGGAGCCTATGAATTAGAAGATTATGAAGGGAACATGTCGGTCGAGCCCAGGAATGGGTTCTACTTGAAAATATATTATGCTTGAGCCCCAATATTGGGCGTAACTCTTTGTATCTTAATGTAATTTAGTGTATATATATTTTCCCTTTATTTTTGTCTTCAGCTTGCTTATTGAGTTTTCTGTTGGTTGTAACATGTAAACGGAGTCTTCGGTCTACTTAGTATTCGCAAATGGAGCCAGTCATCATACACAGAACTTGTCTTCCACAGCTTGGGTGGTTTACTCACCCGAGGGTCTACCAGTGTCTTCAAGTAGCGTATGCCCAGGGCCATCCACGAATAATGTGGTTGAATATAGTGGTGTTAGAGAACTTTTGCACGATGCCATTTCACATGGTATTCTCTCTTTGGAGGTTCACCTGGATTCCCAGTTAGTAGTATGTCAGTTGAACTGAAATTACTGTGTGCGTAACCCTACATTACTTTGACGATTCCTACAAGTACACATTTTAAAGCGACAGTTTGATTTCATTACTTATCATCACATACCTAGGAGTTCTAATTATGTATCTGATGCTTATGCTAATTTTGTTTTAGATTGGAATTTGTCACATAACTAAAGAAAAGAAAATATTCTCATCAATGTACACATTGTAATATAAGTAAATTCAAAGAACCATGTTTTATATATATTTCAAAAAATATGATGTTTATAGTACAAAATTGGGGCCAACACCCTCAATACACATATACAGCTGATAATACAAAATCTATGACATCTACGCCTGTGGCACCGTATGTGTGTCATGATAACAAATTACGGCATTTGCAAGACGCCGAAAGAGTCACACCCAATCTTTGGGCACGCCAACCACCTGTTGTTGCATAGCCTCCGGCGGTTCCTCTAACTGAACCATCAGAATCCTATGTGTCAAAAGAGACAGGTTTCTCTCCACATTTTGAAGGACTCTCTCTTCTTCTCCTCCTACCACTTCATCTCCCCGGTGCCTCCGATGATTTCATGGAATCCCTTCCGGTCGTTGCGGACTTACGTATGCATCACATACGTGTCTAGTTAGTACTTAAACATCATCCCAAAAAAAAATTTGTTTTCCTATAAAAATTTACAGAAAAATGAAATATTTAAAAACTTTGACATACCTATGTCCCCGTAGGTGGTCCCTGGTGGAAATGGCATGTTAGGGTCCCCTCTGAAGTCAATCCCTGCATAGGGGTACTCATCCAAAGCAGTGACCTGTCGTCTCCACTAGTAAAATAAATCATCGTTGTAGGGTGTGGGCACCCTACCTCCCCCCTATCATCTCATCACCTCAGTCCACCATGCCATGGATGGATCATGAGGTCCTCAAGGAGTGATCCCAACTCTAGGTCCCAAACCCAGAACCCACTCGAAGAAAAAGATACACAAGATGGAAGAAAACCTGAAGTTCCTCTTGTCACCTTGTTTGCATTCTGTCAACTGTCTCTTCATATTATCCAGTATCAAGGTGCACCAATAGTACAATGTGGGTCTCAAACACTCTATGTAGTGGAACATAAGAGACCTCGATGCCTAGTGCAATGAAGTTGATCCTATGATCCGGATCAAAACGAGGACAACAATCTTGAGGCTTAGATTGTTTATCGCTCGGATGGGGAGTTGACTCCTGACCTTCTTGTTCCCTACTATGCAGTGAGCGTCTATGTACTCTTCTATATTCATACTGCTCTCATCTCCCTGGGATTTGAGGTTCACCACCTCACCCCGACGTGACAACCTTGTCAAGAAATAAATATCCTCGACTTCAATTCTTAATGGTTTCCCATCAAGGTTGAAGCTCTCACTATCTGGATCCCAGTAATCCATGAGAAACCGTAGCAACCTCACTTGAGCCCTCATCCCTTTGAGTGCCCAAAAATTGTACAACCTCCATCTTTTCAAGGCCATTTGGGCCCCTAGATCTCTTTACACAGCAACATCCACCTCCTCATGTTCCCTTTCCCTCCATTCTAACACCATCCTTCTAGAGAAACATCACTTTTTGAGTTAGCAACCATCAAAAACTTTGTTTACGGACATATACGCGGGATGCTGCATTCACAGTCATGTATAGTGTTGATTATACGATGGTTGTCTTTTAGACAACCACGTATAATCATGTGTATACGCGACCTGGTGAATGGTAGCCCATGTACACCTAAAATTTTGATTTGTGCCCATGATAAATTAAAAATTCAAACCTAAATAGAAAATGTAATCCACTAGAAAGGAAGAGGAGAGGAAGTGGAATTACCTGGTCCAGACGGTCGCTAATTCCATCACTCGATGCTACCGCAATCACAAGTTGAAGATCGGAGGTAATTTGGTCCAAAATTCACTATTGGGTAAAAAAGTCAAATGACATAGTAAAATTTGTTTTTATTACTATTTATAGAAATGTTTACCCACGTTGCATAGTTTTGGTTCGTGTTTTCGCCTAATGGACTAATACAATAGTGGATTCAATTGGTTTTTATAGTTTTCGCTAGGGATTCTTGCGGTTTTTAGCGTTATGTTGATCGTTTGTAACTACGGGAAGGTATTTCCACTACCCAACATATAGGATAGGTATCCATTCCATCATGCACACTTTCATTTTCCTATAACTATCACTCATATTCCTTAGGTACGAACCCATTTTTTAGCGACTCAGAACCCTCCATCTACTACAAGATGTGTCGTTATCAAATGGTAGAGACTTACCAAACATGGATACCCTAGTTAGATCCTCTGCTTCATTTGGTGCCCATGCAGAGATTTTTTTTCCGTAGGACTGGTATATATATTTTATGTTGAACCTCATTTCTCACTCATAAAGATGTTGAACTATACCTAGATGACTCCCATGTGAGTTTGATTTAATCTCTTTTCTGACTCGTTTTCAAAAAGAGAAAAGATTGTCGAGTGAACTTATCTCTTTCACACTCGTAAGTTATATTTGAAAAGACGTCTATTGGTACAAGTTTATCCCTTTTTCAAACCAAGTAGACTAATATTATGAAAAAGGATATTTTTTGGCGTTAAGTTATGATTACATCTCATGCCCTTGCTTGCAGTATTGAGCCTATGGATGGTTCTCGCTTTGTGTTATAAATCGTTTGCCTCAACATTTTTCCATCCTCAACCAAGCAGAGCGTCATTTATATCCTTTGCAACTTGACACCCTATACCCAAGAGGGAGCATTCCCTCGAGTGTCCATCTTCCGCATGCACCTCCTTACATTGAGCATAGGTATGTTCCACTGCTGGAACTAGTTTTGATTACTTTCGATACTTGTTTCCTCCTTTGTATCATAACATTCATTTTACTATGAAAAAACAAAAAAAGACGGGCGGGAAGGGAGTATTATCTTATGTTGGAACCATTTGTGTCTCCTTTGAATAGAGAAAAAAATTGTTGAGTCCACTTGTCATCATAATTTTGGGTTTAGAATGGCCTTAAGAAGATGAGCTTGTTATAGAGATTTTACTCCCCCAACTGGTTACTCTTCTAGTCCCTTTGGAGAGTTTGATTGATGCCTCCTACATATCATGGTTTCATCATTGAGTCTATGGTACCGGAGTCTTCCATATGTCTCATGCTATTGTTAAATGGATGTCTATCAAGCTGTGTCGGCCATTCCTCAAAACTCTTGACTTTTCATGTCGGCCATACCCTTAGTTTGTCTCAAAATCACATGAATTTGTAGTCATATTACACACCCTCGCCCTACTTTCCTCATTGGTAGGTAACCTTGAACCCAACAGTCGACATTTCATCATGGTTGTTGACTGGGTGGTTTCCCTTGTGTTCGAAGGAAACAAATCTATTCACACATTGGGATTTGTGTAATGTCTTGGATGCCATTAGCCTTATTGGTGGTTTCCTCATCTTTTTCAGTAGTTTTCCTCATTGGTTATTATTCAGAGAGTCATTTTCAGCAGTTTTCCTCATTGGTTTGTATTCATAGGGTATTTTTTGTGTACTGCTTGCACTTGGCACATGCGAAAGATGCACATGGTCATTGGTTCGTGAACATGTTCTTCGTTCTATTTCCTCCAAATCATCAAGATCATGCTTTGTACCTCATGTTGAATGATGAGATATTCCTTAATGCTCTCCTTTCAGCGGGTCTCCTTCCATCGACTTCAGCTCATCTATTCTGGAAACAAGACCTAGAGTCCTGTACGTACCTAGAGGCTTGCAACCATTAGTGTCAAGTTCTCTCGCCATCGAAAATTTGGAATACATCAATGTCTCCTGATCGATGGATTATTCAAGTGTTTGACCCAAAATTCTTTATTCACACTTGTAAGAATGTATTCGGTGCCTTGATACCTACTTTCATCATCAGTAGGTTGTCTCGTGTTTGTTAACGGTATACCTCAATGACCAATAAACAAAATAAGTCTCATTGTGTTCGACCTCAACTCCTTTATTCACATGATGTAGACTTGCACCTTTAGAAGATTGTGTAGAAGACTTGAAGACATCAGTATGTAGCTGTAACTTTCCTGAGTTGTTGCTACCTTTTCATTGAACCAGTACCTATGTGACTTCAGTGATCATGGGAGATCAGATTGTACTCCATTGTATACAAATATCTTCAAATTAATTTTGATATTGGTTTTACTAGGCCTTGTTTGTGACTATGACAGCCTTTGGCATGTAACCGCATTTTTATTTTCCTATTCATGGCCATGGACAGTCATTTGGTATATTTTCATATGGATCTACAATGTAATTCAAATTGGTATCCATGTATGCAAAGTCAGTACATATTGTAAGGAGCAACTAGTTTTTCCATTTCGGTCCCCATTACTCCACTTCCAGGATTTTATAATGTATTTTAGCCATTGCAAATACTCCTCTGACCTCACACATTAGGGAGCATCTTTTATATAAAGATTTGCTTCACCCCATGCAATCTTGCACAGAAGAAATTTTTCCATTTCCCTATGCAGACTTGAAGTCCCTTTTTTCAAATCCCAGAGCTAAAAATATAATTTTTCCACATATACACACCTTGCCTAATATACATCATATGTATACACAGGTTGCACCACTATAGCCCACGTACATCGATAAATTTGCCCAAAATTGAAAAATGGTGTCGAGTTTCCATGTCACTTCATGAGATCAATGATCCTTGGCCTTCCATATACTGGAAACATTCCGACTCGGCCCTTCAGTTCCACTTGAAGGCTATAAATGGGCCAAATCCAAGCTATGGAAAAGAGGAGAAAGAATTCAACTTTGAAAGCAAAGTTACTTTGGAGGAATTATTCACTTCACATTAAGTTTTCATCCCTTTGTCCTTTAAGTCTAAACACATTGTTCAACCCCCAAGCTCTTCCTTATTGATTGAGTACTTCATTGTCTCTCTTACATAAGCTTTCCTTTGGTGGAGGATTGAAGTGGTCGAGGTCCAGCTAGAAGGAACTTAGTTTCTCGACTCTGAACCATGTCGACACAGAAGTATGTAACTTATTCACTTATGTTGATTATATCTTAATAAAAATACTATTTTCTCATCCAATTAACATCTTGCAAATATTTGAATTATTATTCCATGGGTGTATTTTTTATGAATGTTGATGGATTATTCTATTGAATGTGATAACATCATATATTACCACCATATGCTTGCGTTTCTTGGTTGTTGAGGACTAGTTGCAGGTATATTGCTTTGGGTCAAGTCCTCAACGATGGACTTCATCGAACGTCTGGACTAGGTATACATTTCATCTTGTCTTTCTAACATATTTTTCTATATAGCATACTTGATATTAGAGTTGATTTATGCAGTCATTTCCGTCTATTGTGGTTTACCCCTATCCATAGAGAGATTTTCCTTATAACAATTTGTTATTGTCACAGTCATGAATCATTGCACCATACTTAACAATAAGCCTTAGAATTTCTTCCTTCTCCTTCTTGAAGGCCTCTTCCCACCTAATAATGGACTAAGTCCAGAAGGCGACATCGGGGGTCATGTTTCCAATGGAAAAATAATCACTTCTATCGAGAAAAATAATTATGTTAAGCCTCCTCTTCCTTTAATCATCTTCTTTCTCAATAATCCATTGAGGTTTCTTGAGCCCGATACCAACCTCCTCTTCACCTACACCCCTTCGTAAATTATTCATGTTCAATTTGGGCTCTGTATACAAAGCCAATTTCTGGGAAACTTCTCTTTCAGTGGGATCCTCATCCATTTCCTTCTCATTTACTGTCATGAAGCGTTTGTAACCCCCGAACTTGACTCAGTTCAAATATGCACAAAAATTTACGTTAGAAGCAATGTGAGCCCTTGCATCTGGTACTCTCTTAGTGCATGAGTATTTTTCTCTAGCCATCTTTGTAAATGGTTGTTCATCGGTAATTTCATGATCCAAAAACTTGAGTCTGACAAACTTGCCAAACATATCTCCTTCCCTACTTATCCCATGGGGGACCGATGGTACTACTAGTGGATCTTTCCCCATTTGTCTTGGGTGATAGATTTCTTAACATGAACTGTGTGTGTTCTCTGGTAGTTGTAGCTCGACTCTGTTATCTAGTTCACTCTAGTTTTCTCTTATTTTCTCTTATTGGTATGCAAGAATTATTTACACTTAACGATCTTCTTATGTTTTTTTTCTTTCATGCCAACCATACCTGTCCCATCCTACCTTAACTAACTTGTCCAATCCACCACCGTGGTTGATGATTTGTTCCATAAATTCATCTTGATTACAAATCTATCATGTGATTTATCCCTCGTACTGTTGATCTATCGTGATAACCGTTGGTTTTTCCCATTTTAGACTTTTACGACACTTTGAATATGATCTATCACTCTCGTTGTGTAATCGGCATTTTCGCGCTTTAACATTCTTGTCATTTCCAAACTACGTGTTGATTTATTGGTTTTTTATCTATACACATCGCAATATATCTCGTATGTGTCTCGTCTCCTAGCTTGGTGCAGTTCTATGCTGATGTGTGACGACTATTCATTCTACGCACCTTCTTATGCCTTGGTACTTGAAAGATATATTTATTTTCCCTATATCTACTTTTTATTTGTTTTTCCTTCTTTTTATTTCCTACTATGATACAACTACTATAGTACATGTGTTCCAACCAAGCCCAAATTATTGCGCATCCTGTCGACCGTCTTTATAGAGTTTAAACCGACTTCCATTCACCATTCCTTCCAATACTTCTCCATTCAAGTTTTCCAACCACGCAGCACCTGTCTCTTTTATTTGTTGAATCGCATAAAGTCCTAACCAGTGAATTATAAACTTCCATGGATGTTGCATATAGTTTTTTTCATAGAGTAGTACTAGATATCCAACTTGAAACTTCTTTTTTTTAATGTTTCGATCATGCCAGGCCTTATCTCTAGATTTTTGAACCTGCTAATGGAATACTATGACAAACCGATCCTCCTCAATTTGTATTAACTGTGACAACCTCTCCTCTATTTTGTCATTGTCTAATATCTATGTGATTGTTGTAATGCGCAGGATGGGTAGAATAAAATCCATTGGCATTACTCCTTCTTGTCCATAGACGAACCTGAAAGGTATATGTCCTGTCAACTTCTTACTTGTAGTCATGTAATCCCATAATACTACAGAAACTCTTAAGTCCCAATCGTCTCTCCCTATATTGCAAATATTTTCCCTAAGGGTGATATGGGTTACTCTTTTATGATGAATCTAGAACTCCTTATTCAATGCTGCAATTATTTTGTTTAGTAAGTGTGTACCTTGATCGTTGAGTAATACGTGCAGGCATCTAAACCTTGTGAATACATTTTCAAACAGAAACCACATAGTAGTTTCCACAGTACAGTCTGTAATTGGGGTTGCTTCTATCCACCTTGTGAGATACTCTTTCATAGTAATGATGTAGCTTTCCCTTGATATTTTTTCTTGTGGGTTGATTGGCCCCACAAATTCTATGGCCTATTTCTAAAATTCTTGCAACGTAACCTATGGGTTCAAAGGAATTGTGTCCCTCCTAGATGGCTTTCCCACTCTTTGGCATACATCGCATGACTGACAGTATTACTTCACTTCCTTGTGAAGTGTAGTTCACCAAAGCGTTGCGCACAAAATCTTATGTGTAATTTATCTCCTTGTGTAATGTCCTCCAACAATTCCATCATGTGTTTCTTCAAGTATTATTGGCCTTTCATGCTCCAACACACATCGTCTTAGTATTCCATCTGCACCCATCTTATATAAGTTCCCTGCAATTAACTGATAATATGTTTCTTTCACTACCAGTTGTTTCTTCTGTGCTACAAGTATCTCAGATGGAGCCATGCCTATGTTTAGAAACTGTACGATATCCAAGAAATAATCATCCACCATCCTAATGCAAATAAATGTGCATCTAGGAATTTTTCATCTAAATTTCCTACATCTTTCCCTAACAATATGCACGATATATGATATGGTCCTACATTCAACTTCCCTGGTTTCACTATGACTTCAAATTCATATTCCTTAAATAATAAGAGCCTCCTACATATTCTCCCCCCAACACTAGCTTTTTCACTAAGTATTTTAATGCAGAATGGTCTGTATACATCTTAAAGTGAGACCCCAATAGATAATGTATGAATTTATGTAGTGCATAGACCATATACAATCATTAATGTTTTGTGGTTGTGTATTTCTTCTCTGTTATAGACAAATTCCTTCTTGCAAACGAAATTGGATGATCTATGTCTCCTTCCCCTAGCTAGGATAGTACTATGCCCAATTTAATGGATGATGCATCCACATGTACATGAAACTCCTTGTTCTAATATGGAAAAATTAAAATCGGTGTGGACACCAAATTTTGTTTCAGGGTGTCCAACCCCCTTTGACAGTATTCATTCCATTGATACTTTGTTTCCTTATTTAGTAACCTTTCCATCGGTATTGTGATCTACACATATCCATTGACAAATTTCCTATAATAAACTATATGACCCAACGTCTCCCTCAACTGTTTGAATGACGTAGTTGGTTCTAACTACAAAATGACTTTGATCTTAGCTAGAGCTACCAATAGTCCCTGTTTTCACACTACATGTCCCAATAGAATTCCAAATGGTGCGCAAAAAATGCACTCCTTCAAGTTCAGGGAAACCTGATACTTTCTGCATCAATCCAACATAAGCCTCAGAACTTCTATATGATCTTTCAGTAGTCTAAACACCATCCAATCATCCAAGTATACTTGTAGGAACTTATGGATGAACTCCTTGAATGTTGCAACCACTACCCTAAAAAACATCGCAGGGGCATTTTTCAATCCAAGGGAAATAATTGTATACTAATAAATTCCCCATTTCGTCACAAAAGTTATCCTATGTCTGTCACATACCCATTACCTTAATCAAATTTTTCATTGATTTATGTTGAATCAGAGCCTCTGAATTACCTACAGAGGCCTAGCGCAAGCTAGCTCTTTCTCTCTCCACGTTCCCATGTGGTCGCGAGTCATGGTCATAGTTCAAATAATCGCGGTGCCTCTTTGTATTTCGTGCCTCAGTACTATAGGAGTGTTGAATCGTTCGAATCTGCAACCGCCGAACCCCGACAGGGCTAGCATCCAGCCAATAGGGACGAATCCCAACAGGGCTAGAGAACAACCAATGAGGACAGGCCTCGTCGCATGGTTAAGTGGAATACAGGTGGAACAGGGGGAAGTGCGACACGGTAGTCGACAGGATAGGAGGGGGGCCCACTTCACACGCCACACTATTCCGGACCCCCCCCCATTAAAGGAAGAATGGCAAGGGGGGTCGGGAATTCACCTGAGCACCGTTGATCAAGGTGAATTAATCTCAGTCATTTGAGAGTTGCACGTCCGATTCTGGACCCCCCCCCCCCACCGCTAAAGGTAGAATAGCAAGGGGGATCTGGAATGAAAGCTCAGCCGTAGATCTGGGTGGGTGGACTCTGGCCATCCAGATCTTCTCCTTACTTACCTTAATGCGCATTCGCACCCCGGCTTAAATCCGGCATCTCTTCCTCTCATCTAACGGTCGTTACAGACCCTGAGATCCTCCGAAAGTATCTCGTTCGTTCATCGGGGTTTATCATCACGCGAGTCTGAACTCTCGATCACGGGACTCCCGAATTCTCGATCCCTGGTTTCTCGATGCAGTTAATCTCTCGACATGTAACCTTCGTAAATGGGACGGTCCAGATCTATCCCGGGATTTCCATCATGGAAAGTCCCGATCTCTCATCACCCGAACTCTCGATCCTGTGATTCTTGATTCCCCGAAATGGGTAATCTCATGACACATGGCCTCCGTCAATCGGACGGTTCAGATCTATCCTGGGGTTTTCACCATGGAAAATCCTGAACTCTCATCACCAGGACTTCCGAGTTCGTGATTCTCGATTCCCCGAAATGGTTAATCTTATGACACGTGGCCTCCGTCATTCAGATGGTTCGGATCTATCCCGGGGATTTTGCCCCTATACACTAGGGTTTTAACCCTCGGGTAACTCCTGACAGATCCAACGGCTGTCGGGTTTTTCAGCTGAGATCTAACGGCTCAGACAGGTTCCTAACTTGTGCATTCTCCCACGACCTCCTAGTCGTGGAAAGATCAATGGTCTAGGTGTTCTCATGGACCTTGGGGATCTACGATCCCGATCTCTTTGCTACCCATGAAGGCACAGAGAAACCAAGTGGTAAGGCGTTTAACACCCTACTTTCTCCTACCAATCTAACGGTCGGGTGTGACCACAGATTTTCCGACGGAATATCGTTCGTCGATCAACACCTATTTAGGGTCAAGGTACTTAACCTTCCAGCTTCTTCTTCCGATCTGACGGTCATGAGTGACCACAGATCTCCCGAAGAGATCTCGTCCATCAATTTGACACTTCATACTGATGCTGACATCTTGGGTTTTCAAGAGAATCGTTCCTCCTCGTGCAGGGTTACTAAGGCCTTGCGCCTTCACATTCTCTTTCCCGATTCTTGATGGGATTTTCAAGGAGGGCATCTCTATGGGGGGAGGTTTTACCCAGGGTACTATCTGAGGCATATAAGGGCACCTTTCTCCCACGAATCAGACATGCAGTCTGAATTAGGTCGGTAAGCATATAAATAGCGATTTATGAAGACATAAGCCATATGTAGTCTTTCCATTATAAACATGCATCTACCAGTATTGATCAAAACACCATACAAACATTCTTACAATGAAATCATTCACAGTTTCACAGCTTATGAGAATAATTATCAGAATAAACATGTATATTTCAAAATTCCTGAGGCAAAACACTTATCAGAAATAACATCAGGGGTTAAGAAACTACTAAGAGGGGTGCTCGTTTCCACCCAACCGTAGGCTCAACGACTCCCAGCAGATTTACCAATAGCCACCCCCGAGCTGAGACCACGATGTTGTGAGACTGCGTCTCTATTTTCCAGTGACCAGGAGTGAAGGTTACTCTCCTTCCTCTCTACTATCACTCACTTTGCATATTTCCAGAGTTCTCTTCCTCCCCTCGCGTCTTCCCCCCAATCGCTTCTACCCCACGCCTTATCCTCTTGCGAGGTTGCGTGTGGCGTGATTTCCCTCGCATTGCTCAGTCATGATGTCTCTACGGATGGGTGGTTCACCTCCCCATCCCTCATTAATTCCTGAGGAGCCATCAACCTGCCAGCCTGCGAGACATTTAATTCGGGGCCAGGGAGCCGCTTTTGGTTCTCCGGGCTAGTGAAGTCCAAATATGGTATTAATTCTCGGTGTAAGTTAACGCCACCTTTCCAGGTGCCTTCCACTGCCATCGTGGTCTCTTTTTCTGCACATCCCCTCTCAGTAATCCTGCAATATAAATTCATAATGTTATTCACATTCATTGACCTTTTCCATAAGGTCCATTCACATCACATATTCACATTCATGAGTTTGCCACAGTTCTGGCTAGTCCAATTATATTTACAAACTGGGGGAAACAGGGTGTTACAATTCCCTCCCCCTTAAAGGAACATTGTCCTCACTGTTCTTATCTTTTAACATGAATTGTATGTACAGAAGTAAACAAAATCGGATATGCCTGTCTCATGGCATCCTCCATTTCCCATGTAGCCTCATCTGGGCCAAAATGTCTCCATTGCACCTTTACCTGTGCAATGGTTCAGTTCTGGAGCAGGGTTTCCTTTCTGTCCAATATGCATTGGGGTTCTAGTAGAAATTCTCC
>ML811289.1:119990-131386 GCA_009831015.1 Picea engelmannii
TCAAACCATAACCATCATATTAAGTATAAAAAATGCATAAAAATCTATGCCAAGATCTTCAATAATACACCTCAAATTATGTACCAAAATATACAATACCATAGATCTTCACATGACAAGACTGTGCAACTAGGGAGGCCTTGTGTGACAAGGCTAGGACCACTCATGAAGGCCTCGCGGGACACTATATACTCAACCAACGAGGAACTACCCAAATAGTGGTTTTCAGAAACCCTCCTCACACCTGCAACTCTGACCTTCCTTGCACCTGCAACTTTGAGTGCATGGGACTCCTCCGTACAACTTCACTACCCAAATTGTTCTTAGAAATCACTTTATTGGATGATATAATGATAGGTTCTTGATGTATATTTATACTCTTCCAAACACTTTATTTTCTTAAATTTTTAGGGTCAACCTGTAGCTTCTTATTTTCACTTCCTTTATTTAAATCTAGGACTGACCTATAACCTCTTGTTTTCAATTCATGTGATCTTCTTAAAGAGAGAATATCTCCTCAAATATGACGAGCCATGTGGCATGCCACCTACCATTGGAAATGAATCGGTGAGGTATATCAATCCATGGGGGTTATACATGTATTTGAAATGTGCTTCATGCTCTTTTTATTCAACCAACTACATGGATTCTTAACTTATTTTAGGGTTGAAATCAATTCCAACCAAATTTCCAACAATCTCCCCCTTTGTCATTGATGGTAACACTCATACTCGATAATCCCCATTTCATCATGATATTGATATTTCTCTCCCCCTTTTACATCAATGGAAAAGGGTGACTCTTTTCTTTAGGACTACTCCCCCTGAACTCATGGCACCTAATAGTACTTATTCTTCATTTTTTGTCTTCTTATCATTTCCTTCCTTGGAGCTCTTTTGTGTTACTTCTACTTTTTTTATTTCTTTTTTGTCTAGGATGTATATATTATTTGGTCTTGTTGTTGTCATTGAGACCAAACTTCCTGAGTCTTCTTCTCTGATTTCACATATTTGGGAGTAAAACTTAATATTATATCCTTGATCACATATTTTACTAAAACTGAGGAGATTGTGCTTCAATTCTTCAATGAGTAAGACATTTGTTTCTTTTACATTTTCTCTTCCAAGACTCATTGCACCTTTTCTAAGTATTTGACATAGGATTCATTTCCAAATGCCACTCTGCCACTTTTTCCTTTCTTTAGGCTAATGAATTTGTTTTGGTCCCCAGTCATGTGTGTTGAGCACCCATTGTCTATGTAATATTTCTCTTCTTTATCTTCAACGATAATTTTTAATCAACAATCTTCCTTGTTTGGATTCTCTTTCCTTTTTCATAATGTAGCCGACATTCGAGCATCTTCTTTCATATATCTGTAATATCATGCTTTGTGACCAAGATTATTTCATTTGTAGCATATAATGTTTTGATCCATCAGTGGATCAAATGGATTCTAATTTGTGTTGACAAATCCATGAGCACTTCTAGATCTTTTGTTTACATGATTGTCCTTTGGATATCCATAATCATTCTTGTTTCTTGCATTGATTTTGCAATGAATTTCTTTGTGTCCAAAGTTTCTGCAAGTATAACAATGACCAAGAAAAATATTCTCATACTTGGTAGAAAGTGACCTCCGTGGTGTTTCACGCCTTCTGAATAATGATCTTATGTTCTAGAGATGTCATGTTCTTGTTGTTCTTCAACTCCCTCTTAACTGTTGATTCCACTTCTTAAGGAATTTTCATAGTTTCTAGAATTTTCTTCATCTTTATTGTCCTTTTAATCTATTTATGTTGTCTTCAAACTATTGTCATATCCAAGTCCTATCCTATCAGTAGGTGATCTCTGTCTATTGAGAATTTCATCCAGCTTTTCAATACTTTTTTCAAAATTCTTCAATTTTTTTGTTGTCAACATCAACTCCTTCATTGTGTGATCCAATTCTTATTTTAATCTATAACAGTCTTATTCTAACTTCTCCTTCAAGTTGTTAATTGTCTTTTAAAGCTCACGGTTTTCGTCTTCAGAATTTTAAAATTTGTTTTTCAACTCTCTATTTTTTTCCTGAGCTTGTTATTTTATTTTCCAACATGCTTCAATTTCTCAAGATTATCATCATCTTCTTGTTCACTTTATGTGATTTATTTGGCTCCCCAGAGAGATTCAGAGCTTGTTTCTTCATCAAACTCTTCTTCAGAATTGATTTCTTCTATTTTAGAATCTTTTTTATCATCATTATGAGTTTCTTGGGTTATGAAGAGAACTTCCCTTACATCCATTTCTTCACCATCACTTTCATATGAAGAACTTCTATCCTCCTTGGAGTAAAGACTTTTTTTTCTTGTGGAAGATTTTATTTTCTTCAAAGGGACATCTCTTAGTATAGTGTCCTATTCTACCACAATTGAAACATTTAAAATGTAACTTGTATCGTTGTATTTGTCGGTTCCCCTCTTGAGTTTCCTTATGAAATGTGCTTCTTCTTCATTTCATTCATCACTCAATCTTTCTTATGCCTTGTATTCTTTTTTATTTGTTTTCTTCATGGGTTTAAAAGCTTCTTCTTTGTTTTACTGTTCATTTTTTGTACTTTTTCTCATTTCATATGCTATGAGGGATCCATGTAATTCATCCATTGTCATTTTGGTCAAATCCCTATTTTCTTCAATGGATGAGACCTTGGCATCATATCTCAAAGGAAGTGATCTCAACACTTTCTGTACAACCAAGGATTCATTGACTTCTTCTCCTAATCCTCTAATAGCACTGACAAATTCATCTACTATGAGTAAATAGGTCGCAATATCTTCATTTTCATCCATTTTCAAATTTTCAAATTGTGCTCTATGTCATTGAAGCTTGACCTGCTTGACTTTTGGATCTCCTTCATAGATATTTTTTAAGTTTATCCCATACCTTTTTAGTTATGTTGCAGTTCATCACATTGCTAGAGACAATTGGTGTTAATCCACTTAGGAGAACATGTCTAGCATTTGAATCACAACTCATTAATTTATTCTCATTTAGATCGGTTGGAGCATATTCTGGGAATTCATAGCCATTGACCACCGAGAGCCAAATATCCACTCCCAAATATATCAAGTAATTTTGTATTTTTTTTTCTCTAGTATACATAATTGTTTCTGTCAAAAAGTGGAATCCCATTTGGAATGTGACGACCTATTTTTTCTCATGATCTTCCTTCTAGTGATTAGAATGTTCTGAAGGTAACCTGCACTAATACCAATTGTTGATACTGAGAGGGGTGGTGAATCAGTATCAAGTACAATTTATCACCTTTTACAATTGTACTTCTTAATCAATAATGTATCCAATATACAATAAAGAGCATAATAAGAAATACATAATGTACAATAGATTTATGTGGAAATACACAGAATTTTTTTCTCGTATAATAAAAGATTACATTCAAAGGAAGATACAACTTACAATATTTTCCAACACCAACTGGAAGGAGGCTCCAGCCCCCTAGTTTACAGGATCCAGCTTGAAGGAAGTTACAATTCTCTATATTCTTCATCTCCAACTAGAAGGAGGCTACAACCCCCTTTCCTTTACCCTTAATTCCACCCTTAAATATGTATGTAAAATAATCAACTTGTCAAACCATAACCATCATACTGAGTACAACAACTTCATAAAAACATGTGCCAAGATATTCAAGAATACACTTCAAATCATGTACCAAAATTTGCAATACCATAGCTCCTCACATGACAAGACTATGCAACTGGTGGGGCCTCACATGATGAGGATAGGACCACCTGTGAGGGCCTCACGGGACACTGCATACTCAACCAGAGAGGGATTTCCCAGATAGGGATTTTCAGAAACCCTCCTCTCATTTGCAAGTTTGACATTCGTTGTAACTGCAACTCTGAGTGAAGCCTCCTCCGTACAACTTCACTACCAAAATTGTTCTTAGAAATAACTTGCCCTGATGATAGAATGATAGGTTCTTGATGTACATTTATAGTCTTCCCAACACTTTCTTTACTTAACTTTTTAGGGTCGACATGTAGCTTGTTATTTTCACTTCCTTTATTTAACTTTAGGGTCGACCTGTAACTTCTTGTTTGCAATTCACATGATATTCTTTAAGAGAGCATATCTCCTCAAATATGAGGAATAACGTTGTGTGCTACCTACCATTGGAAATGGGTTGACAAGGGATATGAATCCATGGAGGTTCTACATCTATTTGCAATTTCCTTCATGCTATTTTTCTTCAACCAACTGTGGGTCTTCTTAAATTCTTTTAGGGTTGAAATCAATGACAACCAAATTTCC
Source organism: Picea engelmannii (assembly GCA_009831015.1). Lineage (NCBI taxonomy): Eukaryota > Viridiplantae > Streptophyta > Pinopsida > Pinales > Pinaceae > Picea > Picea engelmannii. The sequence goes on from ML811289.1 coordinate 124,305, forward strand.
AACAAAAGAAACTGATATCCACCTGTATCAATCCTCCCCCTTAGGAATAAATGGTATCAATTTCTTCAAGTTCCCTCATCATACGGGGAAACTTCTGTTGAATTTGGATACTAGTGAGAAACTTTCCTTAGTGAAGAAGTTTCCCTACTTTGAAAACACAATAGAGTTGTCTGTTTTGTTGGAGGGTGCATTTCATCTATGTATCTATGGTTTGATCAACTATAGCCTGATCAAGGTAGTCAAGGTTTATTTTTGTAGGGGCCAAGTGGTAAAATCCCTCTGAGGTGTTCAGTAGAGGTGGAAAATATGGGTAAAGTAGCTCCACATTAAAGATTGTATGCAAGTTAAGGAATGGGGGAATACTTAATTCAAAGTCATTCTCACCGATATCCTTGGTGATGGTGTAAGGCCCATATAGAAGTGGTTGAATATTGTGATGGGGTCCTACAAGGTGCTCTTTCTGTAAATGTAAGAAGACCTTCTCACTAACCTGAAACTTGTGTGAAACCCAATGTTGGTTATGTTTGTGTGTGTACTTGGAATTGGGTTTCTGCAAGATGTCATGGACTTGTTGTGGATGTGTTGAATCCTTTCAATAAATATTGTTGTCTTATCAACCTTAGTTTGAGTATGGGTAGATTCTTCATATGTGGATGCAATGAGAATATCTACGTCAATTGGGGCCAATGGATGGAACCCCAAGCACACTTGAAAAGGGTTGTGGCCAATAGATCTATGAAGGGGTCGATTATAGATATGTTGACCATAAGGAATATTCTCATCCCATGTGCAGGGATGCTTGTAGTTGTGCATTCTCGGGATATGCACAATCATCCAGTTGACTACCTTCATATTTCCATCTGTTTGGGAGCGGAAGGAAGTTTATTTGGTGGGCTTGGTGTCCATCAATGACCATAGATTGGAACAAAATGTACTCAATAGATTAGTATAACAATCTAAAATAATAGTCTTTGGTAGCCCAAATGAACTCAAACAGACTCGAAGAAGAGGTTAGCAGTGGCCTCGATTGTGATACTCTTCTTTCACAGTGTTAAAAATTTCATCTTAGAGAATCAATCAATGACCACAAAGACACAAGCATTACCATGCTTGGTTGAAGGTAGATCAGACATGTAATCCATGGAGATGGACTCTCGGGGCATGTCAGGAGTAGGCATAGGGGTGTGACATCGTCGTAAACTTCAATCTCTTGATGACCTCGACCAATATTAGGTTCTTCTGTCTCCCGTTGTCAATAACGAAATGTAGTGGGGTTCCCTTCACCCACATCTGTGAATGGAATATGCGCTCCCATTCCTAAATCTCCTCTAATTCATCTGGTTGGATCTTTATGGTTAGGGTGGTAGCACTAGGTTCTGTATTGATTATCAACTTTCCCTTATCATGCATCTAATTAGAGTCTAATTCGAGGTCTGACTCCTTTTCTTTAAGATCAACCAATAGTGGAAGTTTTGAGTGGCATTCATCTATGTCATACCAAGGGATTTTTTGGAACACACACCACTTTCCAGTGTCCTTTCTTGGGTTACTTGGGTTGACCTAGGTTCTAGCTATAGTATTACCAACAAACCCTTCTACCATCGACCTTTCTTGGTACCAAAATGCAACACAACACACAAAGTGCATTGTGCAGTCTCACCCGATATGGCTTCTATGGGTGGCTGCAGGACTCGGATGTCCACAACCCAGGGATGGGATGTGTTTCTCCAGACAAATCTAACCTAATTATTTTGAACCTTCAAACCCTCATTAGATTTTACTCCAAACCACTATCACCATTCCTATTATAGGACTTCATTAACCATTAAAGTCGCATTTGATCAAAGAAAAACATTGATATACTATAACACAATCTTATGTTCTAAATTATTATCTATAATATTGATTCATTCCATGCCATTCTACGGATTCCATTTGCTTAACCTTATTGCACAGTGTTCATTCCTTTAACAAGCAACAGATTCATCATAAAAGATTAAAAAAGTAAATGCAACCATAAACACTACATACAATCACAGAAAACACACATATAACGTGGTTCACCCCCCTGGGGCTACGCCCACAAAGATTTTTCACTTTGTCTCTGAATTCATATTTCAGCAAATGCAGTGTTGTGCACTATAAAATCCTTCCTCCATTACATCCGATCTCCACAAATCACAATAGTTATCTCTTACATTGAGAACATCTTATCAAAACCCTAACAAATAGTTGAACCAACTACATAGTATCAATAATCGACTGATCCCCTGATCAACCTTCTACAGCCCTAATACATTCTACTTATACAAAACTGGGAAAAATCCCTTACAAAAACCCTAACCCTAAAAGGATTAGGCTTGTCCACTTTCTCCTTGACTTCGTCTCGGCTCGTCCTCGATCCAACCATTGCTCCAAGTCATCACTTGTCTGATTTTCCAAATTCTCTGCAACAGTTTGTCCACTTTCTAACTACTTTTCTCGGCGCAGGGTTTCCCTTATTTCTGGTGCTTCTTTTCCTCTTTTCCCAACGCACTCCCCTATTTTTCGACCCTTCTTTAATTCCTTAAAAAATTCTTTGATTTTTCCCAAAATTGGCCTACACCAACATCCTTCTTCATCTTATTGTTACCCTTATTTTCCTTCATCTTGGACTCTATCTCTTGAGGTTGCCTTCATTTATCTATATCTTGTTCTATGAGTTATGGCCACCTTTTCCATGCTTTTGTTGTTGCATATTTTCATACCTAAACTCCCGCTTATTTTTCTATTTAAATTTCTTCTCTATTTTGACAGCATATCGATAAGAATCTCCCATGGAGGAGATGTCCAATAAATCCATCTATGTTTGGATTTACCTATGTAGGTCGTTATGGTACTTCAGAACTAGGTGTCTCTCAGAGTCTCTGATACCCAAGTTTGAGTGTAAGGTATGGAAGATGTTAGTGTACTTCGACATCATCTAGTCTCTTTCTTGATGCAGAGTCATCCATCTCATGTATTGGTCATAATATTTTTTGACATTGTATAACTCCTCCTTGAGGGCCTCAACAAAGGCTTCCCAAGTGGGCCCTTTCTCGAATGCCATATAACCATCTTCGTTATGTCTTTCCTAGTAACATTCCCACCAAAATTTGGTGAGGGATTTAAGGAGAGTGAAGATGATATTTTTGGTGTCAGAAACATTTTGAACAACGTAATACCCTTATAATAAATTCATCCATTTCTCCAAATCATATGCATCTATCTGCCCTTCAAATAAGGGGACATCAAAGCTAACTTGTACCATTAAGGGTGTTGCAACTCCGAAATGGTTTCTTGTTGAAGGTGCATCGTGTGTTGTCGGTATTTGTCAAAGGATTTACGCGAAGTTTTCCATCTTCTTGTTTTGTTGTCATGAGAGGGATTCCTTTAGAAAAAATTTAAATTATATCCTTCTCTGTCATCTCTCTCTTTTTCTTCCATGGGAGGTTGCTTGGGTCAACGAGATCAATCAGCCCCAAGTGAAACTATCTCAAGACCCAACTCTATTTACCCTGACCTTGTAGGGTACATGCGCTAAGAAATAACAAGGAGAAGATTGTTATGATACCACTGATCCAAATTATATTGAGAACGAAATGATATTAAAAAACATATAGTAGAAAACACAGAAATATAGTGAAACTCAACTTCTATTAATGAATAAAATAACATGATATTGTAGAACACAAACTGGCTAGAATGGTGGTAGATTTTCTCTAAAGAGAAAGAGATGTCGACTACACTCAGTCACAAAAATATGACAACAAAGAAGCCAAAAAGGGAATTTTATCATGAAGCCTAAGAAACAAAGAGGCAAAAACCATAAACATCAAAACCCTAACACTAAAAGATGAAACGCCAAAAGTATTACATGTGTTGAGATGGCTAGTTGATACGTCAACTTCCTGAGGGTGCAATATTTTCAAACAATCTATGTTTGGGGTGCATGATAGCTCGTTGGAAAGAATTGTATGAGGATTACATCTTTTTTCTAGGGCTAGGGCATGTCATAGCAACCCCTGGCCCCCCGAATATCCATAAAACATTGTTTAGGGCCTCAAAACGGCCCCGGAAGTTTGGGACCCTAAAAAACATAAAAGAAATAACAAAAAGATAGAGAATCGTTGAGTCAGTGGAAGAGGTGGGAGGCCACTGATATCCACTTGGATCAATATATATATATATATATATATATATATATATATATATATATGTCTGGAGAAATCAACAACAAGTTGGGCACGTGCTCGCGTTACACGTGGCCATGTTATCCAACCGCCGCTACCACTATAACCTCCAGGTGTGCCCACAATGCCCCTTACGCGACACACAAGGTAAGTCGGGGGGAGTTGAACTCGAAACCTCATGGAACTTCATTTTCACGACACTTGCCAATTGAGCTGCCCCCCGGGGGCCACTTGGATCAATTTCAAGATTAAGAGAAACTCTTATTTTATTTCATCTCTTCTAAATCCCTATAAAGATTTGCTAGTATGGCTTCTTTGGACAACAATTCTTATTATCTTATGTTTACAATGTGGTCATATTATTGCTCAAGAAATTTCAAATGACTTTTCATATACTTCTACAACTCTTCAGCGTCCCTCTCCAGTTACTAGATGACCTTCCTCAACTATGCATTATCCTCTTGTGTTAGTTGATTTATCCCTTGTAGTTCCTCAAGTCAATCTCTCTTGATAGATTTTCCCAAGGCTACCTTCAACAACTCATTAACTTGGAAATATTATTTTCTAGTACCAAACTATGATGTATAACCCAATGGGTGAGTTAAAATCTCCCAATGGCACTCAAATTGGATTTCAATTTAAAACTAAACGACTTCATTCTGAGAACTATAATGGCTTAGATTATTTCCTTATTGAACATTCAATAGAATAAGAAATAGATAATACTCTATGAATTTTATTTTTCATTGCAACTCATAACATTACATGTATTTAATATTGTGACAAATAAAGAGAAAAAAGGAAATAATCATGGTAATGTTGACAATGTTAAAGACCTTATTTATTTATTTATTTTGTTTTTTCTCCTGTAAAATATTGTTGTTTGTCTCATTATATTTTTAATTTTATTGTTGTCGCAATCCATAATATTTCATATGTTTCTGACAATGAAAAATCCGGGGAAAAAAGGCAATAATATGGACAATGTCGATAGTATTGAAGGTTTTTTTTCAATATTTCTCTTGAATTTTGTTTTGGTATTTATCCCCATATTTTTTTTAGTTATTCTTTTTCACAATTTTTATGAAATTTCATATATTTATTATAGAAATAAATAAGAGAACAAATCAAATAGAGAAGACAATGTTTTTCTTAACCATCACTGGAAGATTTTGTATTAATAAAAGTTGCAGCATAGCTCCCAACAAAGTTTAGGTTCAAAATTTTCCATTAAAGTCCAAAATGGAAATACTAACTTCCTACATATAGCTATATGTATCTAACTCCTTAAGTAATACATCCCAATATTTCTTAGTGGTATAAATTTGAAAAAAAAGGTCTTAAAATCCTAATAAATTTGTAAAACATTTAACTTAGCAAAAGGCATGGTGGTTGGCTACCTCTTCCTTCACTGCATTCATGGGATATGAGTCTAGCTTGATAATTTTCATATCTTCTGGTAGCCAGTGTATTATTTTCTCTTCCTTCAATTCTTCACAATTCAAGTTGATTGATTGCACCTAATTAGAGGCTCCATAGTGTTGTCCCTTGGTCAAATTTATGACCATGTTCTCGAGCATATTGCATTTTTCCTCTAGAACAATGATTCAACACTTTATCTAGAAAACAATACCCATGTATATTGTATTTTGAGTGGGGACTTGATGGTCAAATTTCATGTATTTTTTATGTGGAAATAAAAATTGAAGTTCTATTTCCTTAGATAGATTCCTCATGAGTCCTTAAAGCTATTCTTACCTCCTACAACTCATGATAGTCCATCATAAATCTAGGAAAATCCAATCTACCTTTTAGCGATGTGAATTGAAACCTAAATTCAAACCTGAATATTCACTTTACTGACAAACCCCTCAATGCCCATGGGTGATTCATATAAATCCCAATACTATCCATGCCCTAACAGACCAAAAAATAAATCAGATTCATAGAGCGGACCAACAGAAGATATGGAGAGACTTGAGTTAGGATTTCAATACCTAATGACGAATTAAACCAAATAGGATCTAGCTCCCCATAACATGAAAGAAATGGAGGATTATTCTTCCACTTGTAATTATCCCATAAACTACTCAATATAAATACATAAATGAGTGAGAAAACATCCAATGAAATATACCTTCTCTGGGATGAGACCACTTCTAGTAGAGAGGGTTACAACCACCTAGGAATTTAAATAGATACACAAATAAAATTACATAGAAAAAAATGGCCACCAATTGCATTTCAAAACTAGAAAGAAGTTGGGGGGGAGCTTGCCAGAATTCCATGAGAGAAATATAATCAAAGAAACCAACCAAATAAAAATTATAGAACTAACCCAACTATCACATAATATTGAAACCCACCATCTCCACATATGAATTCTAGATCAAGGTGCCATAATCCCACCATGCTAGGGGAAATTACCTTCCATTGTTTCAAATATGTGCAAGGTTGGATACAAGAACATGTGAGAGGATGGATTATGTTGAATCTCATTAATCGCCTTGCTATACACCGAAGATTCCTTGCAATGTGCCAATATATGACTCCATAAATTCTTGAAACACATCTTTATTTATATTGTAAATCATCAGGAGGGTTGGTTATAAACCTTACCATTGATATCAATGTTCCAAAATTTTAATGTTATGAATTTGATTGGCAAAGCCATCTTCTTGACAATTATTTTCCCTTGGGACATGATAAAAGTAGGAGAAGGAGATTTTATTTGCTCTTTGTCTTATCTGAGTTATAATTGATGCTAATAGGTAATCAACTGGGGTAGATCTCACTCCCATTTGACTTATAATTGCCTTTGAATCCCATACCACAATCAGTTTCTAAATGAAACAATTGTTTTTTTTTTTT
>ML811289.1:155809-173079 GCA_009831015.1 Picea engelmannii
TACCAACCCTTTACAAAATAACAGAACTCCATACATATACTCAAAATTTTCATAAACAACAGCAGAGGTGTGCTTGGGCTTCCATGGTGCGTCGTCTTCTCAGTCAGACTGTGCAGGTATTTCTTTGTCAGACGCAAACTCAAACCAGTATGGGCTTGCAGGAAAAACCATTTGCAAGGGTACCATGGGCTGACAACTCTATTTTAAATGGTCAGCTCCTCCATGCTTTTCATTTATGAGGTGAGGTGAGGTTTCAACCACCTCCCCCCCGCTTTCATTAATTTCTTCATTAGGATCCGAACGAGGCCGAGTCGACTTGGTGCCTGGAAAATGAAGTGACCTCTTTTAGTAGCCAACACTGGTGTTTCGTCCTTTAGCGCAATTCACATGAACTCGGCTCCTTTACTTGCATGCGACCTCGAGCCATGACCCAACGCTTATCCCATATGATATTTTGGGATTTCGTGTTTCGGGGGTTTTCACCTCGCATGACCACAATCTCCCGATACTCGATATGTGAAATGGCCCTACCCCAGTCGATGATCAGATATACTATGCATCCAACATCTGAGGTTCCTCGCGATGTGCGCTTTCCCTTGGACCCGCTTTGATATGACCTCAGGTTGCAACCATGGGCCCGACTATTTGAGCGCTTCGTGATTTTACGTTTCGAGAATTCATGCCTTTCTCCATGTTGAAACCTATGAAACGTAAAATCGTGATTTTGCATTTCGGGAGTTCGCGCCTTGCTCCATGCTGAAACCTTCGAAATGCGCAATTGCGATTTCGCTAATCTGTTTCCACATTCTCCTCTATTCGAACGACCCAGATCATTTTGCGAGTTTGGGTTTCGCGAGTCCTCATAACTCTATCCTCTTACTTTCGTGACTCACAAAATCGTGAAAAGTTGATCCAATGGTCTGGACTAAAACTTTGCTAGTCCATTGATCTCGGGCCTTTTCCCTGGAACTAAACTTCGAGCAACTTTCGGATCTTGAATACCCGTGAATCGTCGATCTGATTTGTCTACTGGATCCGATGGCCGAGACTGAGCCTGTGCTTGATGGATTTTCTTTGACCAAGCGTGTGCACTCCTTTTCACAACCGTGCCCTAACTTTGGATGAAGAACAATGGTGGGTTTTTTAAGCCCACTCCTTTCGCATTTGGTCACCCAATGGCCAACTCCAAAGGAAAACATCCCCCTTCAAAAATAGGCGATAACATTAGGCTCCATGGGGGATAGAGTCCTCCCTATGAGGCTCTAAGATCTCCTTTTGCAGTTCTAGTCGCCTTATGTTGGTCGATGGTTGAGCTAAGCTCTTGATTTGTAAAGTTTTAATGAACACTCTGGTTCTTTGGTTATGTATATGCATTTGAGACTTCTTATTTAATGTAAGTCAGTTTCCTTTCGCCTCTCTGTAACAACTGTGTTAGAATGCTCAGGCATGGATGATCTAGTCGAGGGTAGTTATGTTTTGTGATGTAGGTTTGATCACAGTGACATTGCAACCAATTTTAATCAGTTTCTTGTGTTCTCTTTTCCCTCTGATACTGAGAGCTCAAGCATGGATGATCCAGTCGGGTTGTTGTGACTGTATTGTATTGAATGTTTGATTGCAATACTTTTATTACGTTTTCAGATTCTTGAAGTCGCGAATTCAAGAGGATCTTGAATTTGAAGCTTTTCCTCCTTACGCTGTTGGAAGACTGGATTTCCATAGCAGACCTCTTCACTCTCCTTAAGTTCTTCCCCCTACTCATCACTATACCGAACTTACTTACTGAAGCTAGATCAATACCTCACCTGCTTGTGCTTTCCAACCCAGTTTTCTGAGCTAAAACGATACCATCATGAGTCTGCGTCCATTAGACAACCTTTAAATTTATTCATTGTGACATACAAACTGATGGGTACTGGTCTTACCTATGCCGCAATCTAGGGGTGACTTCTAGTGCTAACACTAAGTACTACTTATTTATATCTTTGGCTCACCAGCCATTACAATGCATTACAAAAACCCTAACCTTAGTGTCGTTAGGTATTCCATGCATGTGCGCATGCTTCTTTTCCTTCCAACTATATTTTTCCTCTTACATGCTTCTCCTCCAAAAATAGCCTTTCATTCTGATTCACCCTACATCCAACAAGTGTATATAAGATCTAACTGTTGGGATTTAAAACTAGCCTCTTCCTCAATCATTACTCTGGATGTGGAAACATCCTTTGAAATATACGACAATAGGGACTTGAGGAACCACTCCAACAAAAACTCTAGTGGAATGGTATCTTTAATCAACTTTTTTATTCAATGCCACTCTTGAATGTGGTCTGAGATGTGGGTGGCTTTGTCCTGATGAAAAGTTGATAAAATCTCTGTATCGGTGTCGTAACGAACTGGTAGTTGAAAGTTGTTGAGAAAAACCAAGACCAACTCATTGAAAGTTTGGTATGTTCCCCTCGGTAACTCAATGTACCATTTCACAGAAACCCCCATAAGGGTGCGCTGAAACAGTCTCAAATGAATAGAATCATCATTAAAATAATTAAACAAGCACCATAGGTGAAAAGTAGTGACTTGACTGGATCCTCACCACTCTTACCCTTGAATTTTGGAATGTTCGAGGGAAGCTTGGTGGGAACAAGGGGGAATTATGGATCATGACACACATGTTCATTCATTAATTTTGACACATCTGGTGAATTCAACGTGGCCAGAAAAGGGATCCTTGGTTGCAGCATTTGAGACCATGCTCCCAGAAAAGACTGATTTGGAGAGACTGTAGGTCGAGGAGGGTTATGGTAGACACCATGGCCCTGCCCAATAGGATAGTATCCTCTTCCTACTTGATTCATAAAAGGTTATAGAGGCATCATCACTGATGGGGACGCTTGTGAAGAAAAAGAGATATGATATGGAATCCCCATGTGAGGATATACATTGCCCCCCAACGAAGGAAATACATGCGGGGGCTTGCCTACATTATAAAATCGATTCCCCCCTAGTGTAATACTAGAGGTTTAAGGAGGGTTTTCCATAATAAAATCATTTGTGGGCACGGGAATTGTGGACGAAGGATAGACAAACTAGATATATGAAGTAGAAACATTGTCCATTTGTCCATTTCATCCTTGGAAAATATAACTAGGATTGGGTGCGGAGGAAGGAGGATTCCAACCCCCAACCATAGGAAACGACTGAGGGATGTGACCCCCACCAAACGGGAAATGATTATAAGGAGGAAACATGCCCCCTGACCCAAATCTAGTATTAAAGTTAGATGTCAGAATAGAGGATGACATGTGCAAAGTCATATTCGACATACCAAAAGAAAAAGGATTAGAAACCAAAGGCATAGACTGAGCATTATAACTAGACATTCCTGTCTGAAAGGTGCCAGGGGGAGAAAATATCGATGATGGAAGATTCATACTACTCAAAAATACATAAGGACTCATCCCCATGGACTGATGTGAGCTCATGGACAAGGAAGTGCTTCCTGAGAGAGTGGTAGAAATCTAGGTAACTGATGGTGAGGGAGTCACAGGGACTCCACAACCATAGCGGAGGTAGGAGTCAAATGGATTCCTAATCCACTCACACTTGAATCAATACTCATATCTGAATCAGTGCTTATGATGGGATGGTCGTGAGTCTGAGCGGCGGAGATGTATGTACCACATCTATTAACTCTACGCCTTTTAGGATGTGCTTTCGGTATTAGACTGAACTATGGAAATTGATTTAAAAGATGACGAGACCGGAGAGGAGGTTGGTATTGCTCCACGATGACTCAAAACGCGTGACGCAATACAAAATCCTAAGGCCAACTAATGTACAAAGAGAACACTCCTAAATAAATCTAGGGCCAATTCACACAAACATGATAGGATGGCTAAAAGGGACCTCCCAAACTAAAGAAGGTATGTCTCTCCCATGACGGGATGAGACTCTCGAACAATAGAGTGGATGTAAAAGAATCTTTTATAAGGACCCTCATGGGCTTCACAATGCAATTGGTCAGATCCCTCCGGAGAGAAAATCCTACATAAAGTGTCTGTGTTGTCCGATCCCTATCTGACTTAGGGTACCTACAAAATAACCCCTGCAAATAAGCTATGTGGATACCTAGGTCATGAAACTAAGGTCACCACGGTATAACCAATGCCCATTTGAGTAGTCATAGGTTAGGTCCACCGTATGGGTAGGGTATCAAATCCCGAAGCCTCGAAAGCACGACCTCTCATAGAGGTAAAGGCACTATCGAAACCCCCAGATACAAATAGAACCCCATGAATATCTATGACGCTAGGAAGGTATTAGAGGACTGTCTCTGCAACCAACTTCACGTGACCTCGTGCTTAACTCCATTGTTAGTGGAGCCTCCTGAGGACACCAATTATACAATGGGTTTCACCACTCTCTGGACAAGCACATATGTTGAATTTTGTAGCCTTGGATAATTTTACTCACAAAATCCTATTCCAAGGCCCTAAATCCTAAACTTGTTTGTGTACCCTGCAAAATAAAATCGTTCCTAATAAATTTTAACTATTGAGCATTAATTTTAGTGGCTTATGCTTACTCAAGAGGTGTGAACGTGAAAATAATGGTGTGATAACTCAACATATGAAAGAAACACATGTAAAAATATTGCTAAGTACTATTCTTATTTTTCAATAGAAATGGTATGCTTCTAAATTTCGTTTAGAAGATGTAATCTCTTCAATTTTAATGGAAATGCAATATTTCCTAAGATGCCAAGACTAATGAAATCTAAACAAAAATTCAACAACAATACAGCTTCCTATCACTCTGCAAACACTCAACACACAGGACAGAGACCCAAGAAAACTCAACAACACTCAAAACTCACCCAACAAACACCACATTGCGCCAAAAAGGCTTAGAAAAAGGTGTATGTGATTGTTCAGGGAACAAAGGCGTATGTACGTGTCCTAAACACAAACAACATGTGTATGTATGCGACTACCAAGGGAAAACCCGCGTATTTCAAGAAATACATCGACTGGGTAAGGTGTTATAGCAAGATTTGCCTCACCCCATGCAACTTGCTCAGAAGCCCTTTTCCATTTCCCTATGCAGACTTGAAGTCCCCTTTTGCACTTTCGAGAGCTAAAAATCATATTTTTCCACATATACGCACCCTACCAATTAGACAACATGAGTATACGCAGGTTTCACCACTACAGCCCGTGTACACCGAGTTTGGTGCTAAAAATAAAAAATTGTGTCAGGTTTCCATGTCACGTCACAAGATCCATGATCCTTGACCTTCCATATACTAGAAACGTTATGAATCGGCCCTTCAGTTTTATTTGAAGGTTATAAATGGGCCATATCCAAACCGTGGAAAAGGAGAGAATTCAAATTTTGAGAGAAAATATACTCTGGAGAAATTTTCACTTCACATTGAGTCTGCATCCCTTTGTCCTTTAAAGTTTGAACACAGTGTTCAACCCCCAAGCTCTTCCCTCTTTGATGGAGAACATCATTGTCTCTCTTATTTGAGCTTGCCTTTGGTGGAGGATTGAAGTGGTGGAAGCCCAACTGGAAGGGACTTATTTTCTCGGTTTTGAGATGTGTCGACACGAAAGTTTGTCACTTGTATATTTATGTTGATCATATTTTAATAGAAATACTCTTTTCTTGTCTAATTGATGTCTTGCAAATATTTGAATTATTATTCCATGGGCGTATTTGTTATGAATGTTAATGGATTATACTATTGTATGTGTTAAATTTATATATTATCACCATATGCTTGTGTATCTTGGTTGTTGAGGACAAGTTGCAGGTATAGAGATTTGAGTTGCATGCTCAACGATGGTCTTCATCGATCTTTCGGACGAGGTAGGCTCTTTATCTTGTCTTGATTGGCATTTACATTTATATAACATACTTGGGATTAGAGTTGATTTCTGCAGTCATTCTATCTATTGTGGTTTACCCCATGCCATAGAGTGATTTTCCTCGTAACATAAGGACCAATCCAAGCAACTCAGATGTAAACCAATGTAGATTTTGTTAAGCAACAAGTGACACAAAAACTTAGGCAAACAGAGAGCAATCAAAGATAAAAATCACCAATTAGCCCCAAAAGGGAGAAATTCCCAGTGGAGTCGCTAATTCTATTACAAGGAATAACTCTCTATGGTTTGGGGTAAGACCACAATAGATGAAACAACACCCAAAAATCAACTATAATCTCAAGTATACTAGATAAATGGAAATGCCAACAAAAAAAAATGCTAAAATCCTACCTCTTTTGGATGTCCATAGGAGACCCTCATCGAGCTCACGATCCAATGCTTGATACCTACAACTTGTTCTCAACATTCAAGATACAGAAGCATATGGGAATATATGAAATGTTAGCATATAAACTAGCATAGTCCATCAATATGTACAACAAATTTACCCATGGAGAATAATACAAATATTTGTAACATATAATTGGACGAAAAAAGAGTATTTTTATTAATATAATCAACATAAGTACATAGGTGACGACTTTTTGTAATGGCACTTGACGGAACCGAGAAACTAAGTCCCTCCACATGGGCCTTCACCACTTCAATCCTCCATAAGGCTAGCTCATAAGTTTTAGGATTAATTAGGTTCCTCCTTCACAAAATAGGAATAGCTTGGTGGCTAAACATACGAGAAGTTCAGACTTAAAGGACAAAGGGGTGTAGAATCAATATGAGGCGAAATTTCTCCAGAGTGTATTTGCTCTCCACTTTTTCTTTCTCTCTCAAGGCTTGTATATGCCTCAATTTATATCCTTCAAAGGGAAATGAAGGGTCAAATTTCAACATTTCCATCATATAAAAGGCCAAAGGGTATGGATCTCGTGACTCGGTATGGAAAACCCAAAATATTTTTAATTTTGAGCACAAAACCAAATGTACGCAAGTTGTAATGGAGCAACCTGTGTATACGCAGATTGTCTAACTATAGGCCGCATATATGAACAAAAAATTGAATTTTTGACTTTGGATTGAGCAAAATGGGGGAATTGAGTCTACAGAGGGAAAGGGAAGGCCACCAAGGCATGATGCATAGAGTGTGGAAAATATTGTTATAACAACGGGAAAAGAAAAATCATAGAAGACCTAGAAATAGAACTTGATGTGAATAACCTTAACAAGGATTAGGGTTGGAAACTTAATGAAAATTGGAAACATCTAATTCACGTACTAAAATACAATCAAAACTCCAATTCAAAGCTGACTTGATGATTTCACAAAAAAGATTGGGGATCTAATTGGTCTTTATGGGACGAGTATCACAAGCTATCATGTGAGCATTTTAAATATTTTGCATATGAGCTCCTAAGGATCATCCCAACTGGGATCAAAAGGTGGTAAGCTTTCACCTCAAAACAATGCAAAGACCTCATTTCATCAATCTATTCCTGCGTAATCATGTTTAATCATGACTCTATTTTTCTCCTCTTGGCAAAATTTTGTTGTGATCTCTCAATCGACCAACCCCCTTCTCCTACTACAAATATGCCTTTTAAATCCTTTGTCCAAGAATCGATAGTAGGGAGTCGAAGTGATTCAGTTCCCTAATGATCAAACTTCCCAATTATAGCTCGAACTATTAATGAAATGGCCTCAATTTCCAACAATCAAAAGGATGCATTGGTCTTACATGGTGGTTATTGCTTTATATATAGAGCCTTATCCTCCATTCATCTCAACAAACTTTTGTTGTGATCTCTCAATCGACCAACCCCCTCCTATTACAAATATACCTTTTAAATCCTTTGTCCAAGAATCAATAATAGGGAGTCAAAGTGATTCAGTGACCTAACGATCAAACTTCCCAATCATTGCTCGAACTATTAATGAAATGGCCTTAATTGCCAGCAATCGAAAGGATGCATTGATATTACATGGTGGTTCTTGCTTTATATATAGAGCCTTTTGCTTCATTCGATTTTTTTTGTTGAAATATTTTGGGTCTATCTTGTGATAAAAAACCTTGGTCATGTTTCTCTGGTGACGTCTTCCTTCTCTGCCTTGGATTTTAGCTATTAACTTTTCAAGGACTTTTATAGACAACAAAATCTCAACCTTAAATATTTGATCCCTTTTTTTCCTTGAAACATATTGTGTAGGTGATAAATTAGATAATTAACTATCAAATACATTATATTTAATATCTTGAAATAATGTGAGTATGTAAGTTTTCACACATTGCTTGAATTTTCTGGATAAAAACTACTTACACCATTTTTATCTAGAAAATTCAAACTTTGCTTGAATTTTCTGAATAAAAACTACTTACACCATTTTTATCTAGAAAATTCAAGCTTGAAATAATTGCCAAGATTCTAAAAACTCTTCTTAAACAATTTAAAATATAATAACAAATATTTACAAATAAAATAATCTATAATTAATATAATTAATCCATGTACTATCCATGAATAAAATATTCACATTTATATTATTAACAAATTTCAAATATCATAGTCCCATGAAAATTTATATCAATTATCAATTTTGATTTTATTTACATCTTTATAATTATTTAAAGCAAATTTGTTATATGCTATTGATAATGTTCTTTTAATAAGTTGGAGGTAAATGAGTATAACATCTTCAAAATCATGTTTATTCCTTAACAAAGGTGAAAACATTATATACAACATTAAACACACCTATTAAATAAACTATAACATGGGATGTCTTGGTCCTGAAGTATTATAAGTTTACTATTAAAACCATGTCATGTCCATGTCCACATGTTACCATGTGATGGCAATCACTTTTGTTAGCAAATGGATATCTTGATGATAAATGAATAGATGTAGCTATAAATATTAAATAAAATAACTTCATTAGCTACTTTGTATGTTGTTGTAAAGGTAGTTTGAAAATTTATTATAAATGAGCATAATGAAGGAGTACAAAATGATTATGATCTCATATTAAATGGAATAAATGAAATCAGATTTAAGACTTGTTTTTAATTAAATTGTAGCTTATGCAATCTAATAATATCCCCTCTATTCATCAAATAATTTGACCATTACAATATATTTTTATGGAAATAAAGTCAAAATGCACCTTTTTCCCATTTATACATAATTAGATTTAATAAATGTAATCTTTAGTTAGTGCATTTTGTTTAATAATATAGAGGATAAAAGGTTTTATGTATAGTTTAAGGTATATTTGATGTATTTATTAGGGAGCAAATCTTGTTTAGTTTCATGATAAAAAGGAAAATAAATATAGTTAGTGCATTTTGTTTAATAATATAGAGGATTGGAAGCTTTATCTATTGTTTATACATATTTGATGCATTTATTAAGGAGCAAATCTTGTTTAGTTTCAAGATAAAAAGGGAATCAAGAATAGTTAGTGCATTTTGTTTAATAATATAAAGGATGGGAGGTCTTATCTATGGTTTATATATTTGATGTATTTATTAGGGAGCAAATCTCGTTTAGTTTAGTTTCATGCTTATTTATATATATAGGCATGTGTGTAAATGATGTATAGTGATTAGCATAAATTTATCAAATATTAAAAGGGATGAATTTTTTTAAGAGTAATTTTTTTAATTATTTAAGATGGATTTAAGTTGATTGTGACTTCTATCACTCAATTTCATAGAATCAAAACTTACTATTTATATAAATATGAATATATAAAATTACAATTTTGATTATAATTAAAATACTTATATTTACATTATAACAATATTTCTATATAAATATTATATTTAAAATACTTTTATTTAAATTAAATATGTATCTCTTTTTATTTTTTATATAACAATGTTTATATATATATATATATATATATATATATATATATATATATATTCTTATAATATTTATTTGTAAATGTTTATATCAAATTTAAATATAAAACTTTATATATATATATATATATATATATATATATAATTAATATTTATTTGTAAATTATCTATCGAATAAGATATAGTATTAATATTATTATTTATTATAAGTAACATTTTTAAAATTAATATATGATATATAAATATTATTCACATAACAACATTTTTATTATATTGGATTGTATTAGTTACTCTCATAATAATAATATAAGGTTAATATACAATAAAAAAATACTTAAAATGATCCATATAAAATAAGTGTAACAACATTTTTATTATATTGGATTGTATTAGTTACTCTCGTAATAATAATATAGGCTTAATATATATGAAAAAATATTTAAAATAATCCATATAAAACAAGTGTAGATAAGTGTAAATATATATAAATATATAAAATTAAATTGAAAATTAATAAATTAAAAATTAAAAATAACTAATGTGTACAAATCAAAGCGACGAAGCATAGTAGAAAAAACATAAATATAACCTACACAAATAAGCAAAAAATATACAAATGATGAGTTAATAATAAATAATTAGAAGAGGGGGGCAAATCACTTAGAGAGTTGATAAGAGTTAAATTAAGAGTTAGAGAAGTGAATACTCTTAAAAGTTGTACTTTCTAAATTATTTTATTATATTATATTAAGACCATGTAATTTTATATAAATATGTATACCATTGTTCATTAAAATTAAGTTAGATTGATAAAAAATATATATATTAATATTATGTTTTTTTTTTTATATATATAAATATTTATAATAATAATCTATTTATAAATTGGTGTATGAGATTTTTTTGGTTTAGTGATTTGATTTGCAAAATAAATCAAGTTAGATTGATAAAAGAAATAATTCAATTAATATATAATGTTATCATCATTTGTTTTTTTGTTTTTTTTTTTATGTGTAAATGTTGTTGAGATTGTTATTATAAACTTGTGACTTACTTGAAAGTAAAGGTAAGGATATATGGTCTCTACTTAGTGAATTTGGGACATTAAAGAATATCTCTAATTTCACTAGATATTGAAAAATACCTTTCAAAATTGTTTTTGTGCACCCTCTCCCAATAAATATTTCCAATAAAAAAAAACATACTTTTACTAGATATCCCCAACCATATTTTTACCAAATATCCTTTTTTATACCCTCCAATAAGTATAAACACCCTAGTACTCCACATCCCCCAATACCTACAATATATTGGCCATGTTTTTCACAATTTTAAAACTCTATTTATAAAGGAATGTAATAAAATATTGGTTAACATGGCGAATCACCTATATGTAAAAATCAAGTAACTTAAAAAAACTCAAAATAAGAAAAATCAGCTAACTAACTTAAAGAAAACTCAAACTCAATATTGGTCATAACTGATTAGTCCCTTCAACTTGGGAAACCCTTACAAGTATCTTAAATATTTTATATGTATGGCAATTTATAACTTAAAGAGAACTCAAACTCAATATTGGTCATAGCTGATTAGTCCCTTCAACTTGGGCAACCCTTACAAGTATCTTAAATATTTTATATGTAGGGCAATTTAATTAAATTAGTAAAGAACTTTTAAATATTGGCAAATATTTATACCACATGGATTATGCATACTTCACGCTTAAAAGCGATAGTCTACACATAGATACCTTATAAGGGCTTGGGTCCAATAATTACTTTTAAATGCAATAAAGGGTATATCTAAAGGAGAAGACACTATACAATGGATGGCTCCTAAAAAGTAAAATGTGAAGTCATATTCAATGTTGTCTTCATTAAATTAAGAAAGGTGATGTTGAAGTCAAATAAATAAATAAATGTAATGTATCTTTAACTATAATTTTAGATACCTTTATAAGATAAAACTTTGTAAAACCTACCGCACTACCTACACTGCACATTTAATATAGGTGGGACCAGAGAAAAGCTAGTTTGTGTTGTAGGAATAATGATAGCAATTATGTGGTTAAATAATATAATCATATAATTTTAATGAAGCATATATTATTGACTATTTTATTGTTTAAATGTTAAAGTTTATGTGACTAATTTTGACATGGAATTTCTTCAAAACATGTTTCACTTAATCCAATATATTGCCCTCCTAGCAATCATGGTTTTTGCTTGTGATTTATTATATGATTAAACTATTTGAATGCCATGATAAAAGGAATATATATTGTTATTAGGGGATCATCAACAATGGGTTTCATTGCTCACTTTCACTTTAGTCATGTCTTCATGAGTTGATGTAAAGTGAGCATCATGTGACATGAAGCTAAACAAAGTTCGATAAAATGTTTAAAATCTTTTATTTTATTATTTTATTTTTTTAAATGGTTTTTAATCCTACTTGAACCCAAGTATTCATATTATGAAAATTTGAGTATAGCATGTTTCAGATTATATGTCACTGCTTATGGCATTTAAAGTTTATATATATATATATATATATATATATATATATATATACTTTGGAAGGTTCTTTTAAAAAAAAATTGGACCTTTGGACCTTCCATGTGACCTGTACATCCATTATTAAATTGGTTATATAATAAATAGTTACAATTTATGTACAACAAAAATGTATGACCTCATACCTGAAACATAAAGGCAATTCAATGGTCATAAGGAATGGTTGAGATGTCAAAACATGTACATAGTATCTCAATCACTCCCATCTTGACATGATGTATTTCAAAAAATTATTTTTGTATTTCAATTTTTTATTTATTTATTTATTATATTATGCTTTATAGGTTCAGATAAGATGGTGCTATAACAATAATTTAGTTGTAAATTATAGTTTTTTTTTTTAATTATGTGTATAAATTTTAAAATTTTTCATTTTTAATTAAAATGAATATATTATATGTATATACAAGTTTAAATTCATAATTTTTACTAATAACATAAAATTGTATTTGTATACAGTTTGAGTGGGCCTAATGGTTAAGAACATGTATTTCCTCTTAAGAGGTCACAAGTTCAAACCCAGAAAGGGGTAGGGTATGTATATCTTCATAGACTTTACCAATCAAATCGTTGGGCGAAGGAAGTCCCTTGTCCCACAAATAAAGGGATCTCATACACCAATTTGGTGTGACTTAGTCGTAACCTTAAAAATATATTATTATATATAAAAAAATATATTTCTTAATTGATATCATTTTTATTTCCTATACATATTCACACATAACAAATTATAAAAATATATATATTATATGTATACACAAGTTTAAATTCATAACTATTACTAATAACACAAACTTGTATTTGTATAAAAAATTATATTTCTTAATTCATATCATTTTTATTTCCTATACATATTCACACATAACAAATTATAAAAAATCATGTCTTAATTTGTATTATTTTTAATTCTTATACATATTCACATCTAACAAATCATAAAAAATTATATGCCTTAATTCATATCATTTTTATTTCTTATATATATTCACACATAACCAATTATATATTTTAAGTGGGTTTAATGGTTAAGAATGTGTCTTTTCTCCTAAGAGATTATAGGTTCAAAATCTAATGAGAATAGTGTATATATACTTTCGAATAACTGTTGAGTGGATTAGGAAAGAACTTTGTCCTCAAATACCCCTAACCCAACTAGATTATGCAATGCTAACATTTGATATTCTTCTCCAAATCCGATCTAAATCTTGGAGTTTAAACACATTTTAAAAAAACTCATTTCATTGAAACTTAAAAAAAAATAAAAAAAAATCAAGATGAAACTTTACCTTAAAAAAAAAAAAAAAAACTCAAAAAAAAAATTCATAACACATTTAAATAATTACAAAATCTAACTCCCCACACTTATAATACTAACTTTTATTTACATATATATATAAACCACACTTCCAATACTAACTTCCATATATGTCTAATACCTTCATATAAACATGGTGATTGGTCAAACTGCAATTGTCATCTTAGCCAAATACACTAACCAAATCTTTGAACATGGTCATGTAGTCAAACTGCAATTGTCATATGACCCAACTACACTTAAAATCACATGGACCTAATATTCCTAATTCATTTTTAAGAATTGACCACTGATACTTCCCACTTCAACGGAAATATTTAGATGCATGGCCATTTGTGCCATTTTGGGAAAAAATATTTTGGAATGAGCTGTCTCTCTTCGTAAACATTTTTACAAAGTATCTCATTTGTTTTCCTTAGGTACGTAGTATTATAATACCTCTTTTCAACTTTGAAGATAAATCTCATTCAAACTTTAACCTACCCATGTTGACTTGTCCAACCTTCTTTCCTTAATATACCTTTGGATGATAAAAATTCGTATAAATTATTTATTTTTATAAAGTATTTGTTTTTAATAAGCCTTAAATTACAACTCATCTTTGAATGCAAAGCAATGCTTAGACCCATGTTGCACATGGAAGAGGGATGAGTAATAAGCATTAGCATGTGCTTCCTCCTTTATTGACAAAAATATTTATTGTGTAATATATTATTATAGCATGTGCCTCTTTGACCTTGGATATTCTATCTAGTTTATCCAGCTTGGCTAGAATGTCAAGCCCCCACCTTTTTTTAGCTTTAATATGCCTTTTGCTAAATTCTAAATAATTTGTCTAACGTCATGGTCACTTGCCTAGGTTTAAATGCAAGAAGTGAACTATACTCTCACTCTTGGTATCCAAGTAAAATGATTCCCTTGAAATAATGAGCCACCAAGAAGCCAAAGGGAATTCACACCTAAAAATATTTGAGTAATAAATGCCCTTGAGCCTCATGTTAATGGAACGGGTACCTTTAAGTATGAACTAATTATCACATGATATGCTCTTCATTGAAAGTCCATTCAACCTCGATTCATGTGTTTGCAAAGATAAGATTAAACTCTTAAAAGGATGCTAATTAGACATTTTAATTATTTTAGTTAATTGTTTTTTTTTTAATGGTTAAACTAGTATGTTTAGCTTGAAATTTGATAAGGAGTATTTTGGTTTTGATGGAATTGTAAATATTAAATGTTAATACTATACAATTTGGTTATAGTGGGATATTTGAAGGTATTGAATCGTTTTTTGCAAAAAATATAATTGTGGTAAAGAATGTCTGATGGAATTCGAGTAATAACAAATTCAAAAAAGTCGAAAACATATAATGTTTATCCTTCTTCATTTTAATAAACCACATTAAATACATTGTTAACCACCATTGAATACCTTAGAGAACAATGAAATACTTCACAATATATCTCAAGGTATCACAAGACAACCCTTCCCCTCCTTCCTCGTGTCTCTTAAAAGCAACTAACTAATGTATGAGCAAGGTTGTGTTGCCTATCTCTTCTTCATGTTTGTCAAAAGAAAGCAACTAAATGATCCATCTATAAGGTTAAGTTTCATATCCCATCTCCCTTTCTCCTCCTGTCTCTCTTGGAAGAGACTAAATGATGCATTGACAAGACCTTAAAATGTTCCAGCTACAATTTATCCTTCAAAAGTTATAAGGATGATTGACAAGAACTTAGAATGTCTCCCTGAAATCACACAAGAAGGGACTGTTATCTCTTTTGCCAACTAGATACTCCCTATAATCAACAACATTTCCCACCTTCCCCAAACCCCACAATCTTCAAAGATGAAAATAATCAAATTATTACACCATCCCACTCACTCTAATCTAATTACAACAACACATGATAATAAAAAACCCTTTTCACCTTATTAACAAATAAAATGAAGTATCAACTCTGAAAACACCTTTGTATTTTTACAATTTCATTAATTTTATATTTTTTCATCTAAAAATTATAATAACCTTACCTCATTTAGCCCAGTCCAAATTGTGGGCCCAAATTGGTTTCAGTTAATATGAAACTAAAAACTTGATATAAATCTTTAAGCAAAAAAACAAATAAAAGGATAGGGTTTTCCCTAAAATACTCACTATCATTAGTCTCAATGACAAGGTACCTCTACACATGTTTTGATGTGAGAGGTGGTTCCCTTTGTTCCTTTCTACTAATTTTGAAATGGACCATATATAAAACATTCCAAAAGTTGTCATACCTGAAGATTACCATTTTGGACCATGTTATTGTGGCTTATAGTAATTTTTCTTGACTCATGCAGCTTAAGCAAGTCTAAAAAAAATTAGACAAAATTGCTAGGTGGGAGAAATTATAGAAAGAGACATATGTGCAATCTATATAATTATTTGGCGGTTATAATAGGGACATTTAAACACCCAATACATGGAAAGTTGAAACACAAGGTTTACATAACATATGTCCATTAGGAAGGTGTAACAATTGGATGCATTTTCTCAAATTGGTTGAAGAGAGACAAGCTAAACGACTTGTTGGAGGGTTTTTAGAAGGAAACAAAATGGGTCCAATTTTCAATGTAAAATTTGCATCTGATACATGGAAAGTTGAAACACTATGTTTACATATGTCCATGTTTTGTGGAAGATGTAACAATTGGTTGCATTTTCTCAAATCGGTTGAAGAGAGGTAAGTTGGAGGGTTCTTAGAAAGAAAAAAAATGGGTCCAATTTTTCAATGTAAAATTTGCAAAGAGAAAGAATCAAATTTGTTATATAGATGCTTCACAATTGCAAAGAACTTAGAGAGAGTCAAATTTATTTGTTCTATAAAGGCTTCATAATTCCGTGCTTGGTGGAGGTATCTCTATGCATAGCCAACGATGCTTATGGTGTTTTCAAGTCTTCACACATGAGTGAGAGCCACAATAAACACAATAGAGAATTCCATATGTGTTCCACCCAATACTAGCACCTGACATTTGATGAGGAATCAATGATAAAATCAATAGACATCCGCTAAGAGGGACTTGTTCTGCAAACCACATGCATTGAATCTATTGACAGAGAGTAGCGTCGACACAACAAAGTGGAGCAACTCTCTAGAGAGGGGAACCTACCAGTTGTCACATAAACCAGAAATAAATTGACAAATCACAGGTGAGGTGTACAAGGTGTGGGTATTTATACCACAAAGAACTTAGAAAAGAGAAATGAGGAAAATGAGTTGATTTTGAATTCTTAATTTTTTATAAAGATTTTTTTTTTTTTATGAAAAATTAAATTTGATTATAATTCAATTTGAATTGAATTTGATTATAATTCAATTTGAATTGAATTATTCAATTTAACTATATTTTTTTCAAAATTTAAAAACCAAAATTAATAAACAATTTTTTTTGGATTTTTAAAAACGAAACCTAATAACTATACAACTTTACTCACATTTCAAATAATATTTTATTCAACTAAGAACAAACTAAATGCTCTATCATATATATATATATATATATATATATATATATATATATA
>ML811289.1:173161-184542 GCA_009831015.1 Picea engelmannii
TTTGAGAAACCATGAAGTTAGGTCTTAATAAATATAAAAAACCTTATGATTTTGTTTTTATTTTTATTTTTTAATATATTAAAATTTATTATAACTTGGTTGTCAAGTGATAGTGAGAATAATCATTATTGGTTGTTATCCATGAATGTAAATTAATACATAAATAATTAATGTAAACTTACACTCTTCCATAAACCTCTAGATTTTAAGTTATTAACATATTTCCTTATGTAAAGGAATTTCCTTATATAAAAGAAGATAAACTCTTAACCAATTAAAAAGATAGTTTTAGCCTACATCTTAATAGAACTTCAATCCTCTCCTCCAAAATTTACAACTTTCCATTAAATACCAAGAATTAATTGTGCTTTAACACTTCTCATTTATATCAATTTCATTGAGTATATCAATTTCATTGAGTAGTATGTATGTTTTTTAAGAAATAAATCAGAACAAATTTATATGAGTTTTACATTATAATTGAGGTGGATAAAATTTAAAATAATTTGAAATTTTTTGTAAAAGTTACAGTTTAAATAAGGTGGATAAAACTTAAAATAATTTAATAATTTTTGTAAAAGTTATACAATAAATAAATAAATGAGATAGAAAATGATTTTTTCTTTTTTGGAATGTAAAATTTAAATAAATATTAGATTTTCTTTTCAAAATATTTATAATACTATATATATATTAATTAAAAAAAACCAAATTAAATATAAGTTAAGTAATCTTACTTACAAGCTATTAAAATTAAAAAACAACATAATAAAATTAAATATTTAACTTTTCTTTAACAATATTAGTTTCAATAAATAATAAGATTTATAATAATTATTTGTAATACACCAAAAATTCAGTAAGCTCTTAGATGTTTCTAATAAAGTAAAAATATGGCTAACTACAAAATTATAATATCAATCAAACTTTATCAAATTGATTGGTTGATAAATGAAAGGAACAATGTTAGTTTTAATGGAGGTAATGTTTCTTTCTAATAAAGATAAAAGATAACATATGGTTAACTACAAAATTATAATATCAATTAAATTTTATCAAATTAATTGATTGATAATAAAAGAAACAA
The DNA here is from genome assembly GCA_009831015.1 of Picea engelmannii. Classification (NCBI taxonomy): domain Eukaryota; kingdom Viridiplantae; phylum Streptophyta; class Pinopsida; order Pinales; family Pinaceae; genus Picea; species Picea engelmannii. The sequence continues at coordinate 174,249 of ML811289.1, forward strand.
TGTTAGTTTAATGGAGGTAATGTTTATAGTAATGATTTGTAATACATTAAAAATCACCAAACTCTCAAATGTTTCTAATAAAGATAAAATATTACTAATTAAAAATTTACGAGATCAATCAATCTTCATCAAATTGATTGGTTGATAGATAAATGAAACAATGTTAGTTTCATAAGAGGGTAAAGCTTATAATGATTGATTGGTTGATAGAGAAATGAAACAATGCACTTCAAAGGATGTAACGTTTATAATAATTATTTTTAAGACATTAAAAATCATTAAACTCTCAAATATTTAAAATAAAAATAGAATAAAGATAGAATATGGGTAATTAAAAATATAAGATTTATTAAATTTTATCAAAATAATTGACTAATACAAGAAGAAATTATAAAGAATTTTATTATTATTTTATTTTTATAAAAGAAAAAGGATGAAAACAAGAATATATATATGTATGTGTTTATAATAAAAAAAAAGAGAAAATGAAAGAGAAGACAAAGAAAATGGATATTAATATTAAAAAAAATTAATATGATGATTAATTGTTTATTGATTTTTTTTTAATAAAAAATTTGTATTCTTAAAATACTAAAAAAATAATAAATGTCAAAACATACTTCAAAACCTATCACATGTTCTACTACATGCATGGAAACTAGAACAAGTGGTCTACAGAGTTTATAGGAAAACCAGTATACCAAAGTCTTTCTACAACATAATTTGACTATAAATGCATCCTAACTAAACTTGATAACATAACAGTAAAGAAACTAAACTTGTGGCGAACCCGAGCTTCCATCATGGCGGAAGGTGAATGCAAGCGACTGACAACAAGTTGGGCAGTGACTCTTCACAAGCTCGCTTGACAGGGAATTAAACAACATATCCAGACATCTGGTGAGGGTGTGCTGGCTTTGGAGCTAGTCTGCCATATCTCGTCTCATCTCAAAGATCAGATTTAAATGGTCCTCCATGAGTTTGCGAGGACTGGGAAAATCGTGGCTTGCCAAGGTTGGATGGACTGGCTCATTCGCATGCAGCTTCAGATGGGTCTCCTCCTCAACCCAACAACCATCCAAATCAATCCCAATGGCTTCATTGAGCAGTCCTCTGACATTTGGAGTTGTTCCTTGAATGGAGTCATCCTGTTTCTGTGGAGGGGTTTCCTCCTCCACCACACAACCGCCCATAGCAATATCAGGAAAATCCAAAGGGAGGGCAGTGTCGGTTAGTGCAGTCAACTCCTTGATGTCCTCCCCCCAATTTGGAGTAATTTCCTCCTCCACTAGACAACCACCATAATTTAGCTCAGGGTCGGGCAAATGAGGCGTTGGATGGCCATCATCATGCCAGTTTTGGTCGAAGTAGGGATGGTTGACAAAGCTGCTACCAGGATTAGGAGGTAAAGAGGGTGGTCTTGTGCGTCAGTGTTGGCCTACTAGAATGTAGCAGATCGACCCGCGTTTGGGCTTGCCTCTCTCATGAGGCATGGCATCGACACAATTGAGGAACAAGTTGGATGCGGGGGAAGGAAAATTAATAGAGGTTCGACTCCCTTGGAAGGAGATTGCAGGTGGAGAATGAAGAGCCAAATGCAAACGTAGGAGAAAATAACCGCACCAAGTGCTTACCTTTAAGATGACAAGAGAAATGACAGGGAGGGGCACCATGAATGTCGAGGTGATGCCGCCCTCTTGCATCGTACGAACTCTAGAGGGCCAAGACTGGTGCAGAATGTGTGCCATTAATATCCCCTGACCATCCCAACGCACTAACCCCTTTCCGATTTGAATGCTAGGCATTGTGGAATGACAAAAAGAAAAGCTGGTGGTGAGGGGCTTTAATTGCACTCATTGCTAAAGTGCCATGTATCAAGGGGTTCATATGTGTCACCCCATCGAGGGACCATTCATTAAAATTTAATTTGGTCTATCATTTTAATTGAAAAAATTGAATATCAAAGAAAAATATGAACAAAAGAAAGTAAACTTTAAAAAAAAAAAATCATATATAACAAAATCAATTTTTTTTAAAATATTTTTTTTAATAAACATATTTTTTTTATTGATAAAAATATTTCTATTTTTTATTTTAGGTTAATCAAAGGAAATCATTTTTTTTGGTTTAGTCAAACTTTATCAAATCACTTATGTTTGGTTAATAGAGGAATTATAGGAACACAGTTTTTTAAATTTTAATGAGTTTTGTAATTATTTACATTAAAAAAATTAAAGAAAGAAAAACAGTTTTAATATGAATTTTTATTATTATGGAAATATGTGATTATGATTGGAAAAATAAAAAGAAAGAAGGGAGATAGAGAAAACAAAATAAATTAAAGAAAGAAAAATAATATTAATATGAATTTTTATTATTATGGAAATATGTGATTATGATTGGAAAAGTAAAAGAAAAATGAGGAAAATAGAGAAAAAAAAATAGTATTAATATGAGAAAAAAAATTTAGTATAAGAATATCATTATAATAATTTTTTTTTAAGAATAAAAGAAATAGGATAAAAAGAATAAATAAAGAAAATAAATATTAATATGGAACAAAATCTTGTTATAGAGATATGTGATTATAGTAAAATAATTTGCATTTTTTTAAAAACTTTTTTGGTTAATAAAATAGTTTCACTTTTGGAATATTTCATTTTTGAGATTTTTAAAATTGAATTTAAGCTAATTGTAATAAACTCTCACTATTTTTTTAAATTGAAATATAAATATTTTATTATATCATAATAAGGTTGTGGTTAAGCTAACAACACATACACAGGATTGTTTAGTACTTCAACAAACAAATTGAGCAGTTCTATGCTACTACAATAAGAAGCTCACAATAAACTATATGGGTATACATTCCAAGTTTTCTTGCATGTTGTATATTTGACAAAAACACCTATGATCCTAATAACACTAAAGAACATAGAAATTAACGAAAGGCATGGTTACTATTTGCTTCTTCCTAACCAACATCTAAGGGGGGATATTTCCGCGACGATGTCCATTGGCTCATTTACTTGATGAATTGTTTCATCCTGTTTAAGATCAGCTTGAGCAAATTGTTTGATGCCCTACTATTAGAGGTTGTGGACAAGGAGTCTTTTCGAAGATTTAGAGTTAGATTCCACAAAATATTACATTTAGCTTCTAGGATGCCAATCTTTTGCTTTTTATGGACTAACAAGCTCATGATATTGGCATACTGAGAGATGGAATGATGCTCGTTTTCATGCAACTTTGATGTCTCTGAGAACAACAAGCTCTTGTTGGACTATATGCTCTCTTCACGCCTTTGCAAAATTCTCCCGAATTCCAAAATGTCTCTAATATCCATGCTTGATGTTTCTACTAATCGAACCAAACAAGGAATGACATAACCAAAGAAAATGTCTCTACCCAACTAAACAGAGGAGATGCCTCCAAATGCTCTGCACTCTCTTTGAAACCTAGAGGTAAAATAAATACCAGGATTGATTTTTTTTTTACCGTGAGACTCGATGGAATCAATACCAAGGATGAGCAAGCAAAAGAGGAGAATCAAACATAAAAATAGATGATACTTAAAACTGAGAGAAAGTTTCTTTCTCAAACAACAATAGCTAACATCACCATAATTTTGACCTACAACCAATGAAACCTTCCTTTAGAGGAATCCCCAATTCCCTAATTTGCAATAAGAACCAACCAACAACCTAAAATAAAGCCTAGGGCCCAAAGTTATTGCACCATATGTTCCAATGGAAACATACCTAGAAATGAACATATACAAAAAAAAATAAAGATGAAATGAGGAATAACACTTGATAATCAGAGAGAGCCCACTATAAGAACTAAATCCACCATCACAAATTTCCAAGCTTTCCACTAAAACCAATTTCCTAAGGAGGATTCCACTAATTGGACAGATGCAGGGAGAATCAACCAACATCCCAAGAGAATAAGTAACACTTACTAGAGGGCCAGCCACCACCAAATCCAGACTGTCTAAGGACCCAATTCTATGCTCGATTTCTCTATTATCCCACAACATCAATGGGATTTCAATATGAGTCCTTCATCATGTGGAGCAAAGTTAAATGTTCGCATGCTATAGGTACTTGGGGGAGTCCTCCAATCTCCCTTTCCAATGCAAATGTAGTGATGCATTGACTCCTCTCTAGCTACCTAACAATTGATGCATGTGAGAGTTTAAAGCTTGTTCATTGACGTGTCATTCCATAATAAATTGTTAGGGGATAAAACAACCATGACGCCCCCCATTTTTCATGTACACCCCTATGTTGAGTTTTAGCCCACTGATTCACTACAGGATTCAAGTTTCTTTTCACGTGGAAGAATGAGGTTTCAGAGAAGGAGCTTACCTATTTTTTAATTTGAGCAATGGTGGCTGCAAGTTTGTTATCCATCAATGTATTTTTTCCTAGCATCGATTTGATGATCACCATAGAATGATCTTCAATGCCTTGACATTTGCTTCTTTAGCTAAGAGGATTCCACGATGCCTCAACCTAATTGTTTGTAACTTGACCAAAGACCCAACACATAGGTAGCTACTATTTTTCCTTCGAAATCATAGAGAATCCTCTTTGCACCTACCGCCCCTAATAAACTCTCACTAATTTACATCTAAAACATCATCGTATTAACAAATAAAATAATTATAATTACATATCACTCACATAACAATCAAAAGCTAAGGAAGTCTCATAAAACATGCCACTAAAATTGTTAACAACATTAGTACTAGAGCGAGAGAGGATGCTATCAAATCAACCTTAGGATTTGCACCTTGAAGTCAACCAAATTTGTTGACAATATTAGTACTGGAGTGAGGGAGGATGTTATCAAATCAACCTTAAAATTTGCATCTCGAAGTCCACTTCGGACAAAACTCTTGGTGCGACGAATGCCTTAGAAACTACCTTTAGCTCATGATAACATCAAGAAAGCAAGGGAGGATGTTATCACATCAACCTAGGGACTTGCACCCCAAAGTCAACTTTTGGATTCGTATAATTTTTGGTGTGTGTAATGGCTCATAAACCACCTATATGTCATAATTGTTATTTCCCACCGAAACGATATAATCAAGGATAGTTTATCTCGATGTACAAACACACCTAATAACTAACACCTGCTTGAGAACTAGCACCTAGCTGTATATCATATTCACAAAGTGGATCCCATTTTGTGAATGATGTAAACCATAATGTCGACTTTATATCTTGATGCTAGTTGTATTGCTACAATGGTGTTAAACCCAATCAAATAAATAAAAACCCAATTACTCAAAACCTATATATATCCAAATAAAAAAGTCCAAAAAAACAAAATTAACAACATACCTATGTAATTATTAGGTATAAATTACTTCATACTATATAATTATAATTTTTCTTTTAATAACATTATAAAATAACTAAAATCTGGCATGCTACTATAAGAATGTCACATATTCAAAACAATATACCATACTAATCACACAACACAGTTGAAAAAGAGTGATAAACTATTTTGACAATCGAGATAATACAGATCTTAAAACCTTATATATATCCAAATAAAAAATTCCAAAAAAACAAAATTAACAACATACCTATGTAATTATTAGGTATAAACTACTTCATACTATATAATTATGATTTTTCTTTTAATAACATTATAAAATAACTAAAATCTGGCATGTTACTATAAGAATGCCACATATTCAAAACAATATACCATACTAACAACACAGTTGAGAAATAGTGATAAACTATTTTGACAATCGAGATAACACAGATCTTAAAACCTGAATATTCACTACAACAATCTCTATTATGAAAATTACACAAACCTGAATCAGATGTAATAGCATGCTCTGTTCCACCCTCTCACCCGTGTGAAGGAAAAAGCTGGGCAAAATAACACTTAAAATTTGGAGGATCTTCTTTAGCGTCGAAGATGGATGACATTGCTCACGAAATGCCACATATGTTCCTTTAAACCAATCCTTAGGCTGCGCCGAAAAACAAAAAACAAGAAAAGCGCACTAGCCTCGCAAGCCCGTTGCCCCACAGGCCATTCCTTGTCATGTGACCTGGCCGGTGAAAGTGGGGGAGCTATCTCTGTGTGACAATAATAATTATTATGCGTATGCGCATGCATAGCCCATGGCAGACTCATTATCATTAATATGATTCCGGGCTGCTGCTTTGCATGGACAGCAACAATGTGCAAGAAAGTAAGAAAATCATTTAAAAATTCAAAAAAAATTGCTTTACTCTCTAATTTTCCAATGGCCGAAATCTTTAAAGTGCACTGTCCTGTTACACACTATTATTGTTAGGTTGGTTGAGGGCAGGAGCCCAAGTTGGATATACACAGCAACTAACATATATACAATTTATATATATGGTTGTTTGGGCTGTGTGGTCTCAAGAATTCAGCTCAACCGGTTGGTGGGTATTGCTTACTGCATTGAGAATTCATAGCACAAGGCTGGGCTTCTGGAGAAGCAGCTGCTGCATTGAGAGTTTGATTTTACTATATACTGTGAGGGATCTTGAGTTGTTTCACAGGCTTTGAAGGAGAATGGTGACACAGAAACAGGCAGAGGAAGCCATTGTGGCAAATTATGGAGAAATGGAGGTGGAAGGCAGAGATACACAAGATACAAGTGATGGAAACTCTATGAAGGGAGCCATTAAGAGCTTTTTCTGGCATGGAGGCTCTGTTTATGATGCCTGGTTCAGCTGTGCTTCCAATCAGGTGCACAGATCCAGTCCTGCAGTCTGTAGCAAGCGTCCCATGTTTTCCGTTTTCAGTCTGTGTTGCCCCAATTTTTTGGTTCTGTTTTCAGAGCTCAGTTCTGAAAACTTCATGGAATTAGGAAGTATATATATATAAATATATATGTTACCCATCTGTGTATGTCCGTTGTTTAGACACATATCTGTAGTTCAGCTCTTCATGTTAAGATTGCAGTTTAGAAATGGATGCTATGGGGTGGGGATGTTGGGATTGAAATATGTTAACTTATAGTAAGTTCAGGATATGGGTGTTAGATTTGCATGTTGGCAAATGAGTTGTTTGAAGTTGTACTACGTTAAGCCATGTGGGGTGTCAGAATTTTCAGTTCGACTGATATGGGCGTTGTTGGATTTGCAGGTAGCCCAAGTGCTGTTAACTCTGCCTTACTCTTTTTCGCAGCTGGGTATGGTATCTGGGATCGTGTTCCAGATTTTCTATGGTATTCTGGGGAGCTGGACAGCATATCTCATTAGTGTTCTCTATGTTGAATACCGAACCAGGAAGGAGAAGGAAAATGTTAGGTTCAAGAACCATGTCATACAGGTGATTATCTTAATACCCCTGAAGCCTCTTTTGCCATTGGATTTGATTTCAGGTTTAGGCCTACTTACCACAGACTCTTATTTTTTGGCAAATCCTAGTAAGAGTGAGTGCGGTTTGATCTCCTAGACTGTGATGTTTAGCTGAATTGCTTCCAAAGTGTGACTGATTTTGATTTTGAGCTGGCCGAGCTCATGGCTCAAAATGTAACTCCATACTTGTTAGGCACCCACTGACTGATCTAAGTGTAATCTACGTGCCCAGTAGTATTCAATCTGATTACATCAAGGCAAAAATGTCAGTTCCTAATATCGAGGGGGGGCGTCCTCGAGACTAGTTGGCTCAGATGAGGTGAGGCAGCTGTGCCTGGAGGCAAAAGTGGATTTTGAGGTCATCTGGGGCAGAATACACTGGTCTTAAGGTCAATTTCAGTAATGGTAGGAAAAATGACTCTTTGTCTGAGGCTAATCCCAGCATACAGTAGAATAGTCTTTAACATAGTTGCACATTACTGATGTTCTGCCAGGAAATTGGTTTTGAGCTTGTGAGACTCAGGCATCAAGTACAAGTCCATGTTGATTAGGTGACTATATTTCTCCATGGCTTAGGAGATTCACACTGACTGCTAACCACCGTGGTGCGGTTGGATACCCAGACTGCAAAGTTCACACACACTGACCTGGGGGTATTGGATTTGATATGCACACCACCGCACATTAGCAGACATGCACCGATAAATAAGTAGACTAACCACAAAAACTAATGGATTCCACTCATAAGATAGAACCATGAAGCAATGTTGCCGGTGGGTGCCAATACTGGGCAGGTTATTAGTGTTGTCTAGTGGATCTTTTGTTCCATAAGGTACAGCTATATTAACTACAAAACCGAAAGGATCCACATGAAATAGAGAACCATCAAGTGATGTTACTATCGGAGAGGTACAGGATGTTAGGAACCTGCAACTATCCTAACTACAAAGCCAAAGGGATCCTTTTAACATGTAGAATCATTAAGGAAGGCTAGTTTGCTGAGGGAGGCAGGATATTAGTGATGTGCTCGTATGCATTTTGAACCATGGCCCATAAGTAAACTAACGAAGATCAGGTGATCCACATAACGAGTAGATCATCAAGCAACTTTAGAGCTGGGAGGAGGGAGGATGTTAGTAATATGACACAAGACCTTGGATTCATGTAATATTGGGGTTGAGCACTCTTGTGTTGAGGTGAATTCGAGTTATATGATGGGCCAGATTTAGACTTTGTTTTTTAAAGAAATTGGTTTGTTAAGTCTGGAGACGCTGGTGCTTAAAGAAATTGTTTTGCTAAGGTAGTTCCCAAAGTGCCTATGAATGCATTTTAAGGTGAACTTGGGAATGCATGTTAATAGGCTATGGGAAGGAGAACAAGTTTGTCACCGAGTGTTATACTATCTATGGACACTGATAGAGATTGATTTTGTCTTTGCAGTGGTTTGAGGTCCTGGATGGACTCTTGGGACCTTACTGGAAAGCCCTCGGCCTGGCCTTTAATTGTACATTTCTTCTGTTTGGATCTGTAATACAGCTCATAGCTTGTGCAAGGTATGCTTCATTTTGCGGGCATTATTCACTCCCCCATAGTGTTTTCTCAGTAGTATACACAAAGATGTACCAAAGTTATCTGTTTTGTTCAGTTCTCTTTGTTTAGATTTTCTGATAGGAGTTCTGGGTTTTTTGCAGTAACATCTACTATATAGATGATCACCTGGACAAACGAACCTGGACATACATCTTTGGAGCTTGTTGTGCAACCACAGTCTTCATCCCGTCTTTCCATAACTACCGCATTTGGTCGTTCATTGGACTTGGAATGACAACATACACTGCATGGTATTTGACAGTTGCAGCAATTGTTAATGGACAGGTACATATAGCAAGCTCGTATAGTTTTCCCTTTGCAATAAGATGACATTCCCATAGTAAATGCACAGGGATATCTAAGTGTTCAAATTGGGCAGGTTGAAAATGTGAAACACTCTGCCCCATCAAAGATGGTGTTATACTTCACAGGAGCCACAAACATCCTGTACACTTTTGGGGGTCATGCAGTCACAGTGTAAGCAACTCTTCATCAATTATCAAGGTTTTCTATGAGCTGACTTCTCTAAGGTTTTTTCTAACAAATTTCGGACTTGTGCTTTACAGTGAAATAATGCATGCCATGTGGAAGCCTCAGAAATTCAAGTATATCTACCTTTTGGCAACTTTGTATGTATTCACATTAACGCTGCCATCTGCAATATCGGTTTACTGGGCTTTTGGAGATCAGCTCTTGAATCATGCAAATGCTTTCGCTTTGCTCCCCAAGTCAGCTTTCCGTGACATTGCTGTCATTCTCATGTTAATTCATCAGGTAACTTGGAGTCTCTATCAACAATTGTTTTAATACATTTTCAATTTTGACATTGTACTTATAATTAGCTTGGAATGAGTTTAATCTGTAATGTCCTAGAGGCCCCATTTTGGCATTATTTTGTTCGGAAAACTGTGAATAAAAGTAGTTTGGTTACACCGACAGTATAATATCTTGTCTATTCTTTGTATACAGTTCATTACCTTTGGCTTTGCATGCACCCCTCTCTACTTTGTTTGGGAAAAAGTCATAGGAATGCATGATACCAAGAGCATTTTTCTTCGGGCACTCGCAAGGCTACCAGTAGTGATTCCAATCTGGTTCCTTGCAATCATTTTTCCTTTCTTTGGCCCTATTAATTCAGCAGTTGGAGCTTTGTTGGTCAGTTTCACCGTCTACATCATACCAGCTTTGGCACATATGTGCACCTACAGGACAGCTCTTGCCAGACAGGTAGCGAATTATGGAAATATTCAGTTTTGCAAAGGAAGTTGATTAATGTTCCCCCTTTTTTGAAGAATCACACTCTTTGTGATAATTCTATTTGATTGACA
>ML811290.1:4780-15989 GCA_009831015.1 Picea engelmannii
GGGGGGGGGAATTATCATCTTAGTGAATGGATGATGATGTGGAAGATATACATTGATAACAATTGATAGCATGATGACAGTTACAAGCATTAAAAGACATTTGGCACATATGGAGATGCGCAACAACAAAAGATCAAGTTAGTTTGATAATGGTTGGTTCAATGGCCAACATTTTCCCTTTTTGTAGCAGTTTGTTAATAGTTGTTAGCATAGGTATTTGATTGATATTTGTTGTTGTAGAATATGATGGGGGGAAGGTCCATCTCACACCTCCAGCTATTGCCTCTCCTTTCTATTATAAATCCATGTTCCAATTTAGGAAGGAGGGTTCGAATGGTTGAGCTGAGGCTCCCATATTGTAATTTTGTTTGACTGAGTGGTCTGTGCTCTGGTTATGTATTGGACTTGAGAATTTTTTATTAATGGAAGTCAACTTCTCTTCATTTTATTATTTCTTCTTACTCTGAATGCTCACTAATGGAGGATCCTTGTGAGATGTAATAGCTGTATTATAATGGGTGTTTGATTATGATGCTACTGTAAATGTTTTTAGGGTCTTAAAGTTTAGTTTCAAGAGGATCTTGTGACTGATATTTTCTTCACCTAGATGCTAGAAGGCCTGATTCTTATAGCAGACTTGTTGATCCTTCTCACCAAGTCTTCCCTCTACTTATATTTATCCTTAAACAACTAACTGAAGCTAATCAAGACCTCATTTGCTTATGCATGCTAGCCCAGATTTTTGAGTTAAAACCTTATTATTTTGAGTTGTCCATTTGAACTTTTAAAAAACTCTTTTCATTTACAAAACTTTTGATTTTACCAAGATCACTTGATTACAGTCTAGGGTGACTTTTGGAGTGATAACATAAATGGCACCATTGTCGGGGAAATATTTGAGCAGATTGAAGAGTTCGCTAGGAAGAACAACATACATCCAGCTCTTGATGGTAGACAAGAGAGGGATACATAAAATTGACTGTAATCATCTACTTGGTGACTCCATGAAGAAAAATATGTTGAAATACTCCACTGTGGGAACAAGCTTGGATAGAAATGGAAGGCAGAGGCAATTTCAGGTATCAAGTTTTGAATTTATTTCTGGAACTTGTGCTCTTTATCCTTCATTCTTTCTTGAATTTCCCTGCACACATTAAGAGAATCATAATCTTCTTTGTATACTCTAAGGACCACCAACTAGCTCTTTCATATTCCTTGTTCAAACAAGTAGATTCCCCCCCCCTTCCCATGTCATTGATGTTAAGTATATCCATCCACTTCAAATACCTGAAGAAGATGAGGTTCATAAAAACTTTTTTAATTAGTTTGAACCTTACGATTCTCTCCCCTCTCTAGATTTCAAAGTTGATTTATTACCTTCTACCATTCCCTTTGTTGTTAATAACCATCCTATTGAAATTCAACATGCACCAAATGATTATTGTCCTTTTGTAAATAATAAAACTGATTCAGTTTAGGCTGCCAACTGCTATGACCTTTACCAACAACCTTCTAGTTTTCAGCAGCCCACTGACTTCCAGTTTAAGGTTAGGGGAAAGATGTTTGGACCTCTAAATTTGCCATCCTTTCTTCATCCTTACACTCCTGGATTTGTAGACTACCTACCAATTTTTTCTGGAAAAGATAACACTACAGGAGAAGAGCATCTGTCAGCCTTTCAAGACTTCGTCGATAATCTGGAAATATTGCATGAAGATATTATAATGAGGCTTTTCTCTAAATATTTGATTGGAGATGTTGCCTTGTGGTTCAAGAATATGGAAGTTGCTTCCATTGGTTCATGGGATGAACTATATGACACCTTTTTAAAATATTGGGGAGAGAGAAAGTCATTTTATTAGTACCCAAATGAGTTCACTACTTTGAGAAGAGGAAAAAATGAAGTTCTGTCTTCTTTTAATTGAAGGTTTCACAACTTGTATTGCAACCTACCCATGGAAATTAAACCTTATGAGACTATTGTCGTGGTGTATTACATAGTGTCTCAACACTCTGCCCTTGTTTTTTATCTTAGGAAAAGAAAATCTACATCTTTATCACAGTTATTTATAGATGTTGAGAAAGTGGAGGAGAACCTCTGATTGTGTGGTAGGATTCTAAGTCAACATCATGTCAACTCTGAACATGAGGCAGATTTTATTTGTTGTCCCTATGAAGAAAATATAGTGGATGATTTGGTCCTCGAAGCAGGTATCTTTGACATCCTTGCCTCTAAGGAAGACACTGTCTCAAACATTGACCAAGAGCAACTTGTTGTTGACACACACTTTGGTAATGAATACTTTGTTGTTAGAAAGCATCCTGAAACAAGACATTTTGAAAGTCAAAAGTCAAAGGTTTGTTATGCACAACCTATTTTTGATGGAAATATCAGTGATGGTGATAAACTGATTTTTTCTATGATTTGTTTGGAACCTCCTAGCACTATTCTTGTAGATGTTGATAATGATCATGATCCTTATAAATGCTACAGAGGCGTTAAAAGAGATTTTGATACAAATCTAATCTCTTATCCATCACCAACAAACGAACAACCTTGTCTTAATAAAAACCATGTGTATGAGAAGTAGACTATCCCCATGGTATATACAGAGATTATCAGCAATCAAACAACATGTGGTTCTGAAGTTACGAAGCAGTTATTCGACCCATAGATTCATGTGTTTGTCTTTCCAACAAGTGTTCCTATAGAAGACATCAAACAAACTATCATCAACTTTGAAACAATGAAGGTAACCTTTCATAAATTAATTAGGCATTGCTTTCAGTTTCATGACCCTGTCAATGAGTACATAGAGTTACACTTTTCAAATTATTTGGAGCATGTAGAACTGATCCTTTTATCAGCATGTCCGGGTGAGCATGGTTTCTTGGATGAATTTTTATCACTATTGTTACATTTCAAACATCAATTGTTGATCAGTGACAGAGATGAAGTTTCTTCAATTTTACAATTTCTTGAATGGCTGTTATGGAAGGCAACATTTACCCAACCAATTGCAGAGCTGGTTAGAGTAGAGTAGCGTAGGAAATAAGATCACTTCCCAAGCATTTATTTTCTTCTAGTTTGCATCAGAAATATCAGTCAGCTTGTGTGAATAAAGGCTAGTTTTGAAGGTATACAAAGATCAGTTGCACAGGTCTTGAGAGTTTTTAGAGATTATTTTCATAGGCCAGACGACTCCATAGCCCAACAGATAAGGAAACTAGAACTACTAGGTTCTTGGAGCCTCGCAGGGAGGTATCCATCCCATTTGGAGCCAGATGTTAGCAATAAAAATGCACTTGTATGTTTGAGAGTGTTTTCTTCACTCTCTACTTGATTTATTGTTTTCTTAAGTCTTTTGGTCAATGTCCTTAACCTTCATATTATCCATCAAGCTCCTATTGATCACTTTTGCCTAGAAATCATTTGTCTTTATCCTCTTGATCTACAAATAAATGGTTAGAATTATTTACTGAACTCTGCCAAATCTTTATAACAAGTTTGTTAAAAAGACACTTTTTAACCAAATGTTTTTACAATATATATATATATATATATATAGATAGATAGATAGATAGATAGATAGATAGGGTTTTTCTAAACTATTTATAGTTTATGAATTATGTTATATATATATATATGTGTGTGTGTGTGTGTGTGTGTGTGTGTGTGTGTGTGTGTGTGTGTGTGTGTGTGTGTGTGTGTGTGGCCTATCAAATATGTGATGTGTGCACTTAAGTGTCTTACTATCAAATTATTATAAACCATGTTACATATGCCCCAAAACTAAATCTATTGTAGTATTCTAAATCTAAGAGTTAAGCCATGAGTTGAAAATTACATTGCCTAATTCCTATGTTAGCCATGCATTCAACTCAATCTAAGTCCACATGTCAAAGCACAAAGCCATGTCACCATTGTAGCCATGATATATACAATTATGATCCCAAAATTCTCGCCTATTCCACCGTTTTTAGGCATGGATGTGCAGAAGAGCTACACATGCGCTACCAAATATCTTGAGCAGAGCTACACGGGCACTACCAAATATCCTAAGCAAAGATACACGGACGCTACCAAATTGCCTGAGCAGAGCTACATGGGTGCTACCCAATCTCCTAGGTGTTGTTAATTCCACGGGCACTACCCAATCTCCCAGGCACTGCAAATTCCTTGGGCACTACCCAATCTCCCGGGCGTTGTAATGATGGGCACTACAAATTTCACAGTGTGCTACCTAATTTCTGGTAGAGATGTATTCTTGCACAGGAACTCATTAGAGTGGCACTACCTATAGGTACCAAGAATATAGGGGGTCCCAAATTATCTCTTAGTGAATGGATGATGATGTGGAATATAGACAGAGATAACAAATGATAGCATGATGACAATTACAAGAATTAAAAGACACTTGGCACATATGGAGATGCACAACAACAAAAGATCAAGTTAGTTCGATGATGGTTGGATCAATGGCCAACATTTTCCCTTTTTGTAGTAGTTTTTTAATAGCTGTTAGCCTAGGTGTTTGATTAATAGTTGTTGTTGGAGAATCCAATGGGGGGAAGGGCCAACTCACACCTCCAGCTGCTACCTCTCCTTTCTATTATAAATCCATGTTCCAATTTAGGAAGGAGGGTTCGAATGGTTGAGATGAGGCTCCCATATTGTAATTTTGTTTGACTGAGTGGTATGTGCTTTGGTTATGTATTAGACTTGATAATTTTTTATCAATGGAAGTCAGCGTCTCTTCATTTTCTTATTTCTTCTTACTCTGAATGCCCACTAATGGCGGATCCTTGTGAGATGTTATAGTTGTATTATAATGGGTGTTTTATTATGATGCTAATGTAAATGTTTTCAAGGTATTAAAGTTTAGTTTCAAGAGGATCTTGTGACTGATCTTTTCTTCACCTAGATGCTAAAAGGCCTGATGCTTATAACAGACTTGTTCATCCTTCTCACAAAGTCTTCTCTCTACTCATATTTATCCTTAAACAACTGATTGAAGCTAATCAAGACCTCATTTTATTATGCATGCTAGCCCATATTTCTGAGTTAAAACCTTATTATTTTGAGTCTTGTCCATTTGACCTTTTAAAAACATATTTTCATTTACAAAACTTTTGATGTTACCAGGCTCACATGATTATAGTCTACGGTGACTTTTGGAGTGATAACAGACTCTAAACCATCATCAAGGCTATGGGTGACAATTATTTTGAGCTCAACCTTCCCCCCTGCCTTGGATTTCACCCGGTTTTTGATGTGGACCTCCTTTGGCCTTATTTTCCACCATTATTGGACACCTCAGAGACAACAGAACAACTCACACCAACATATCTCAACCCTAACTAAATGGAACATGCATCCACTGATCATATCGTGGAAACAAAGGTCAAGGAAACTCGCCAGCAGAGGATCCAATTTTATAAGGTTGTCAAAGTAGGGCACCTCCTGCACCAAGGCAAGTGGCTCACCCAGGGCCAAATTCAATATAAATTTCCTCATCTGATGGGGGAACTCAACACAATGGAGACCATTTTCTCCTAAGGGGAAAGTATTGATATAGGAGGATATTTGTTTCCACCCACCTTTTTCAAATGGCTCAAAACAATTTTTTGGAAACTTACGATTTTTAGTAGTTTTTCGGTTCCTGAACTTTCGGGGCCATTTTGAGGGCCTACATGATTCTTTTTCACGATAGGGAACCTCACTGATAGCCAAAGGATTTGACTGAGCCCCCTAACTGAATCTTATTATCAATACCTTTCAAACAAGCTATTGTGCACCCTAAACAAAGATCGTATGAAAAAGTTACGACCCTAGGAACTTGATGTACTAACTTACCCCAATGGGGCCCACATGACTTTTGGTGCTTCATCTCCTAAGGTTATGTTTTTGGATTTCTAGGTTTTTGGCATTCATGTTTATTGTAAAAATTCCTTCAGAGCCTCATTGTACTCATCTTCTTGCAAATGAGCATAGTCGTCACATCTCTTCTCAGAGATAAGATACCACCATTCTAGTAAGCTTGTTTTCAGCTTGCATTTTACAGTTTTCAACATATTTCTTATTTAATAGAAGTCAAGTTTTATTGTATCTCTTTTATTTTTCACTATGTATTTTTGTTAATATTATAAATCTATGGTTTCATTTCGTTCCTCTCATAAATCCGGATTAGACATCGATGAAAAAAATATTTCCAACAATCTCCCCCTTCGTTATTGATGGAAACCATTAGTCAGTTATGTAATACTCCCCATGTCTACAACTCTCCTTATGTCTACTACTTCTCCCTGTATCTGGAACTTATCCCCCCTTGAAATCAATGGAAAAGGGTTTCTCCCCCTGTTCTTGTGCTTCCCTTCAAGCATTCCAATGTTCAATTTAAAAGTATATGTCTAATCGATCATTATACAAGCTATCTCTTCTACAAGTATCCACCACTGATCCTTCTATTTGATTGTTTTTATTGATCAAACCTTCCACTACAAATTCATGACAATGATCTGCTAAATGTGGTGAAGATTTAGTATTCACTTTATTTTGAATTTGTGTATGCCTCCTCATTCCTTTCTGACAAGGACCAATCACATGACTTCTCTTGTTCAAAAGAGTACGGTAAACTTGAATATCCATTTTCAAAAGGAAATGTCCCAGCCTTACCTTTTTCTAGAAATAGGGTGTACATGTATCGAGTGAGAATCAAAACAATGAATCTCCCTGCCATCTTCATATAGCTTATCACACCCTTTCTCATAACAAACAATTTCATCTTTCCATGTTTATTTCTATTACTTCCTTTTCCAAACATTTGAGAATTCTTTTCTATGCTTGGTAAGAACATATTCTTATTTTTTTTTGTTTAGGAGGTACGATTATAATACTTCTACAGTAACGTGCTATGTGCCCATAGTTATTGCACATATAAATTTTAGTATTGTAATCAAGTAGAGGAGAAAATGAATTGTAGTTTATGTTATCAAACCCATGAGAGATTATGGTTTTGTTTCTCACATAATCATCCTTTGAGGTCTTATAAGAACCTCTATTTCTATCTCTCACATGATCACTTCTTTCATAATATATACAATCTACTTCCTTATGACCAAAATTATTACAAGAAAAAAAATAGCCAAGAAAACAATTTTGGTACTGGTTTGTGAAACTCCTTGGTTGAACAACTCTTCTAAACTCATTCTTTTTATTCTTGTGAGATGACTTAGGTTTCTGCTAGTCATCATTTCCTTTCTTTCTTCTACCTTCATTGTTGATGGATCCTTTGAGAATATTGACATAGCTTTTAGAATTTTCTTTATTTTCCTTTTCTGATAGATTTGTGACCTTAATGCTTGCATCTCCCTCGGTGGTATTTTGTTTTTCGTTGTAGCCAAGACCTGTATTAATGAATGGTGACATTTGGAAACTAGGAATATTATTTAATATTTCAGTACTCTCTCCAAACTCCAAGATTATGTTCAACTGATCAGTTGTTTTCTCTAGTTTCTTTCTTAAGGAAATGATTTCAACCTCTATATTCTTGCAATTTTATTCCTTTTCTTTCAGTTGGCTTATCACCACTTTTTCTATCCTTTTTGCGTCTTCTTGTTGAGTCTTCAGGATGATAAATATCTTCTTTGTTTCTTCAAGATCATGATCCTCCTCTTCATATTTCTGTAATTTATTTTTCTGCCTCTTTTTCTTAAGCTTGTCTATTTTTTCTAAGAAACTGACAAGTTTTTCTTCAAGATTATCAATGAGATTTATTTCTATGGTTTTGGAGAGAGATTCTTCTTTACAATCTATATGTGATCAATATATGCCTTCTAGTGGTTAAATTTTTTCTGAAGGAATCTGCTCCGATGCCAATTATTGAACTTATGCTTATATTGGGAGGGGGGGGTTGAATCAATATACAATACTTTTTACTTTATTTAACCATTCAAAAATAATTCATTAGATGAGAAACAATAATCACATATAAACTCAAATCATAATTCACATAGTTTAACATGAAAACCCAATCTGGACCAAACCCTAAACTTATATTTCTAAATGTCTGTAGGCACCAACCTATGGAGACACTAATATCCTCAAGTGAGCACCAACTCAATAAATTATGTGTAGACACCAATCCAAAATCTTCATACATAGATTAATTCTAACTTCACCTGCATGATTCATTCCACATGCAATCCTTCAAATTATAGAATTCCTCATAGCATCATTCCCATAATGTAATCACTAACAGAAACATCGCTGACAACAACATCCAATGATGACAACATCCAATGAAGGAAACATCCACTAATGGAAACATCCACTGACAACAACATCCATTGATGACAACATCAAAACCTCAAAACAATGCACACGGTAACATCACAAAACTTCAGTCCTTCATAGCATACCTTGAGAACAAGAAAGACCTCAAGAAAATCCCTTAGACATCTATTCCAACACCTTTAGTACACCTCAGATCACTTTTGTACACCTCAAAATTTATCTCTCAATGCTTAGTTTCTCTACAAATGTGAAAATATATCATGTATTTACAATAATTATATCCCTAGTTTCAGGGATGACCTGTAAATACTAGTTGAGCTGACCTCAATTTTATGGTTGGGTTGTTAGATGAAAAAATTCATATCTCCTCAATCCTAGGGAGTTAGAAGGAATTACATATACCATTGGAAAGGTATCAGAATAATATATCCAACCATATAGCTTGTGCTCCCATTTGATCTATGTATGTAGGGTAAAACTTCCTTCAAAGATAGGGTATCTAAACTAATCATCAAAAATCCAAAAGAAATACTTTCAAAAATCTCCATCTTACAATATTTATCTTGGACATATGTAGGCTTGTAATATTTATCTTGGAAAACTGTAGGCTCCCCTTGTATTCGACATCAATGAGAACAATATTTCCAACATTGTGAAACCATAAATACTGCAAGGATGTAAGTTCCAACATTTTTCTTTTACATGCTATGTTCTTCCATAATGACTACAACATTGTTCCCGCTTCTACACTGGGTTTGATGTTGTGGATTCTTCTCCTAGTTCGTTACTATTGTTTCTACTTGTATATTATTCACATGTTGTCAATGTTTCTACTTTCATGAATTTGATAACATCATTCCTTGTTTTACCTTCATAACTAAGGCCCTCATTTCTTGGCCTTATAAATATGTGCATGGGCTTTTGGATACATTGACCATTCTTTCCTAAACCTTTGCCTTCAAAACTGATCAGGGGATCAAATTTTGCTCAATTTTCAAAGTGCTCGGAATGCGACGAAAATAGTGCCATTGCGTCCGTCTCATCTTCCTGATTCCAGCGGTATATTTACTTCATCAAATGGACGTCGTACGGAGAAGATATCGCGATCTGTTTGTCAAGGCAAACATGCAAAAATTTTAGATGCTGACTGTACCTATCCGTACAGTCCATACGGTTTGACGTGGCAGGGTTGTACAGACCATATGATGATGACATGGCAGTTGTTTATTGGTTGATTGTTGGCGAGTCGGGTGTTGACACGTGTCATGTACCTGGCGAATGTTGTGAGGACACGTAGACCAATCCGGAGGCGCCACATGTCACTCATTTTTTGGTTCATATGGTTGTGTAAAACTTATATGGGAGTCCGCAGGGTTCGACCTCGGGACCTCCCCCCACAACATAGAGCCTTCGCACAACCGCCTGGCCATTGGGCCATCGAATGGTTCTTGTTTTATATATGGTTTCAATATAATTTAACATTGTTTATTGTATTGAATGGAGGGGGGTCGGGCCGAGGCCTAGCCCCAACCTGTTGATTTACCATATGACATATGACCATTGTAAAAACCAAAACATGCGTGAATTGTATTGCATTCCATATATACCATATGTTACATTGTATTAAATATATGCACGCGGGGTTTAGAACCAATGGTTAAATATACGTGGGGTTATTATATATAACCTGTGGTTTTGTTATATGACCGGTGGATTAATATACGCGGGAGTTATACGGTTTTGAAACAGGAATAACGACTTAACCACTTGTTTGCCTAGCGCGTGGTCATATGCGCCATACGCCCAGGTGCCGAGGTGGTTAGGGGCTGGCGCGCCCTTAAACGTTCTATGGTTTGCACCATTGGCGCGATTGCGCCCGGTGCTAGGTTTTTGCACTTAAATGAGCGTGTGAGCCAGGTTCAATTCAGGAGGGTGCGAATTGTAGAGCCAGAGACAACAAGCTTGAAGAGGGAGACTTCCAGGAGGCCTAACTTCTTCGTTTTTCGACCGATTGAGGTGTTGAAAGAGCCCAGATAGGGGTTTTGGGACGCTGGGAAGCCATTGGAGCAGTCGGTTTGTCAGTTTGAGCATTGTAAGACATTTTTTTGAGCACTTTTTGAGAAATTAATAATAATGATCCATTGGAAGCTGGACCAGGAGATGTAGCCCATAAGAGGGGTGAACTCCTTTATCAATTGTTTTGCTTATGTGTTTATGTTCAATGATTATGCTGTTGTCTATGTGTAATTTTCATAAGTAATCCTTTAATTTATGTGTTTCAAACTGATCCTTTTTCTTTAAACACATAACATTTCACTTGCAATAATTTTTCAAGTTTTTCAAGTCTTCTTCATTTTTAGATCAAGTTGGTATCAGAGCACTGGTTTTGAAGACTTGATTGTTTGCAAGTTTTGTTTCTGATGCTCACAAGGTTGAAACTCATAAGAGGAGAAGGTCAACTTGTGGAGCCAAGTTCTTATCCGACAAGGAGGAAGCAGATTCATTCACCGCAAGTGGCAGAGAGACATTCACCAAGTATGGCTCGTGTAGAAAGTCATGAACGTGTTCCAAATGAAGAAGAAGATCTCAGAAAGGCTATCATGGAGTTGAGAGAGATGATTAAGATCTTGATGGAACAGAACATAATGTCGCAGGGTGAAGTCTCCAACCCTTCAATGCATAAGGGAGGCGGTGGTGACAAGACTCCAGGCGAAAATGGAGGGAATGGTGCTTCTCCACCACCCTCTCCTCCTCCATTATCTTCTTCTTATTCTTCTTCTACCAGTTCGAAACATCTTCCGAATGGGCATGGTAAAACTCCTTCGTAAATTCCTTCATTAAAGCTTGATATAAAATTTGAGTTGCCAATTTATAATGGAGAAGTTAACGCTGAAAAGTTAGATAACTGGATAC
>ML811290.1:17813-35234 GCA_009831015.1 Picea engelmannii
GGGAGAAAGAATCAACATCATAAGAGAAGCGCATTCTTCTCTTATTGCTGGTCATTTTGGTGTAGGCAAGACAGTGGCAAATTTGCAAAGATACTGCTACTGGCCTAAGATGAATGAAAGTGTTTCACAATATGTTCGGGGATGTTCGTTGTGTGCTACAAGTAAACCTAGTAATCGAAAGTTGGGTTTGTACACTCCACTTCTAGTTCCTTCTCGACCTTGGGAAAGTGTTTCCATGGATTTTGTTGGTGGTTTACCTATGTCGAGAAGAGGTCATGATTATCTTTATGTTGTGGTTGATCGTTTTAGCAAGATGTGTATTTTGATGCCTTGTACTAAGCAGGTAATAGAAGAACAAACAACACAGTTGTTCTTTCAAAATGTTTGGGTGCATTTTGGTTTGCCCAAGTCCATTATTTCTGATCGAGATTCTCGATTTGTTGGAAGTTTTTGGTCGAGTTTGTGGGAACTCATGGACACCAAGCTTAAGAAGAGCACAACTTTTCATCTGCAGACAGATGGTTAGACAGAGGTGGTGAATCGTACAGTGGTACATCTTCTTCGTGCTTATTTCAACAAGCATCCTAAGCTTTGGGATGAACATTTACACTACGTTCAGCATGCGTACAATCAAGCTAAGCACTCTTCGACGCAAATGTCACCATTTGAGGCATGTTTTGGCTATTTTCCCAAGTCGCCTTTAGATTTTATCTTTGGGAAAGATATTGTTGTTGATGGGCAATATGATATTGATAGGGCAGAGAAGTTCATTGAACAAATTCAGTTGATACATCAGGTGGTGCAAGAGCAGTTGGAAAAGAGTCAGGCCAAGTACAAGACGAGACATGAAAAGCATCGTGTTGATCACAGTTTTGAAGTTGGTGATGAATTATGGCTTTACATCAGCAAGGAGAGGCTTAAAGGAGAAGGTAAAAAGTTGAAACCAATTCGATATGGTCCCTTCAAAATTGTCGATAAGATTGGTAACAATGCTTTTCGTTTAGATTTGCCTCCTTATATGCAGATGTATGCAGTTGTTAATGTTGAGAATTTGAAGTTGTATGAGCCTCCATTGATTGATGATCAAGGAGATCATGTTCAGATTCCTTCCATAGATGATTTTTCTCCAGAGTATCTAATAGAACTGCAGGAAGACACCATCCTTGATAGGAGAATGCGAACTTCGAAGCGAGGAAATGTGGAGTATTTGAGAGTTGGTCTTAAAGGGACGAATCCAAGCAAGGCCAAGTGGATTGAGGTTGGAAGGGTGAGGGAACTATACCCTCATATTCACATAGACTAAGATAGTCTTTTGGAGGTCCAAAAGCTTCCCAATGGGGAGGTGTGATTAGGGGATCAAATTTTGCTCAATTTTCAAAGTGCTCAGAATGCGACGAAAATAGTGCCATTGCGTCCATCTCGTCTTCTTGATTCCGGCGGTATATTTACTTCGTCAAATGGACGCCGTATGGAGAATATATCACGATCTGTTCGTCAAGGCAAACAGGCAAAAATTTTAGATGCTGACTGTACCTGTCCGTACAGTCCGTACAGTCCGTACGGTCTGATGTGGAAGGGTCGTATAGACCGTACGATGATGACATGGTAGTTGTTTATTGGTTGATTGTTGGCAAGTCGGGTGTTGACACGTGTCATGTACCTGGTGAATGTTGTGAGGACACGTGGCCCAATCCGGAGGTGCCACGTGTCACTCATTTTTTGGTTCATATGGTTTTCTAAAACTTATATGGGAATCCGTGGGGTTCGACCCCAGGACCTCCCCCCACAGCATAGAGCCTTCGCACAACCGCTCGACCATTGGGCCATTGAATGGTTCTTGTTTTATATATGGTTTCAATATAATTTAACATTGTTTGTTGTATTGAACGGAGGGGGGTCGGGCCGGGGCTTAGCCCCGACCCGTGGATTTACCATATGACATATGACCATTGTAAAATCCAAAACACGCGCGAATTGTATTGCATTCCATATATACCATATGTTACATTGTATTAAATATATGCGCGCGGGGTTTAGAACCAACGGTTAAATATGCGCGGGGTTATTATATATAACCCATGGTTTTGTTATATGACCGGTGGATTAATATACGCGGGAGTTATACGGTTTTGAAACGGGAATAACGACTTAACCACGTGTTTTCCTAGCATGCGGTCATATGCACCATACGCCCAGGTGTCGAGGCAGTTAGGGGTTGGCATGCCCTTAACCATTCTATGGTTTGCACCATTGGTGCGGTTGCGCCCGGTGCTGGGTTTTTGTGCTTAAATGAGCATGTGAGCCAGGTTCAATTCAGAAGGGTGCAAATTGTAGAGCTAGAGACAACAAGCTTGAAGAAGGAGACTTCCAGGAGGCCTAACTTCTTCGTTTTTTGACCGATTGAGGTGCCGAAAGAGCCCAGATAGGGGTTTTGGGACGCTGGGAAGCCATTGGAGCAGTTGGTTTGTTAGTTTGAGCATTGTAAGACATGTTTTTTAGCACTTTTTGAGCAATTAATAATAATGATCCATTGGAAGCTGGACCAGGAGATGTAGCCCATAAGAGGGGTGAACTCCTTTATCAATTGTTGTGCTTATGTGTTTATGTTCAATGATTATGCTATTGTCTATGTGTAATTTTCATAAGTAATGCTTTAATTTATGTGTTGCAAACTGATCCTTTTTCTTTAAACACATAACATTTCACTTGCAATAATTTTTCAAGTTTTTCAAGTCTTCTTCATTTTTAGATAAAAAACCCATTTGATTCATAATTTTGGAACCAAATCCTTTTGTGTATTTTTCAAAGAACCTATTTCAACATATTCACTAAGAGATTCATCTTTAGAAATATCATCAGGATCATCAATTGGAGACTCAAAACAAAATAGAGATGTATGTACATCAACATTATTATCATCAACCAAACAAGTATCATAAGAACTAACAATATTCTTAATCACATCACTTGTATCACAGCTTGCATCACACTTTACTTTCTCTTATTTTAGGTGTTTTACTTCACTTTAAAGTGCTAACAACTCATTTTCATTTGCCAATAACTTTGCAACAAGTCTATCAATTTATCATTTTGATCTTGAGTTTTGAAAATGTCATCTACAAATTGATATAGTGATTTCGACTTTCCTTCTAATGTGTTGATGCATTATGTAGCAAAAAATAACAAATTCATGATAAATTTTAGTATCTCGTGATCTGAATTCAGCGACTTTTCACATTATGAAATTATTTTCCTTCTGTAGCATGTCTATTTCTTGCAAAGCATCATCAAGATCTTATTGTAGTAGTTCAATTTCCTAATTAACATTTTGAAGTTTTTTTCCTCCTTTCCCATTTTAAAAACTTAATGATTCACCCTCGCTTGCCAAAGAAAGAGGAAAATAAACATAGGGTGCCAGGAACAACCAATCATGCACCCATCTTTCAAATACTACAATAATAAAGGTGTCGAGTAAGATTGATCCTACACCCAAAGTATTCCACTACAAAAATACTTGAAACTTTGTTCTCAAATAAAAACCTTTAGAAGACTTCAATAGTATTCTTTAACTTTGACTTAATTTACTAAAAGCTCATCAATTATTACTAACCACTCATACATTATTGATCCACTCTTAACGTTATCTCAACATGGACCCTTTACTTTAAATCATCGATACCCATTACATTACATTAATGTGATTAAGTCTTTTACTAACATTTTTATAATATACCCAATACCATTCTAATCACCCTTATTAAATTTTATGACTTAAAATAATAAAAAATTAAAATGTAACTTTATATTATTTCTCAGCTAATTCCTATTAAATGGAATTCTCCTTTCAACTTTTTATATCTTTTCTTTTTTAACTTAAGCAACACATTTCCATGAAACTTTTAATCTTCGATCACTTGGCGGTTGGAGCTTCACTCTTCTTTAGGGTGACCACGAGGCAACACGACTCTAATCTCCTTGGATGATGGTTTCGATTTTTGGGTATCTCCATTAATATATATATATATATATATCAGTTGATCCTTTGATATGGAAATAAAAACAACATCAACATAATGATCAACATGCAGATTGAAGCTTGCTCGCTTTGATACCAAATGTTGGTTTAAAGAGTAGCAATAAACAAAAATTCACACATACATTTGCATATAAGAACAAAAAATATTCATCAAAGATCACATTGTGTTAATGTACAATAATCATACATCACTCTCTTACATCAATACAATACATGAGACCTCATTATATAGCATTGAGGTGCTCACAACAAGATTTCAACAAGATTTTCAATATAGATAATTGGTACAATCATCTCCATAACTATCTCCACAATATCTCCATGAATATCTTCATAAATCTCTTAGTTTATTCTATGTGATCTCCATCCCTAACTTCTCTCATTGTCCTCATCTTTGATCATATGTAGACTTCTAGAATAAGTCTAATTTCATTAATAATGATTTCACCATATCATACATATGAATTATTCCTTCACAACCAAAATAATGAATGTATAAGAGATCAATTATTGAATATGAAGAGATAATGAAGTAGTTTTAGTAATTGAGTGACAACATCTTGTTTAACCTAATGCTAAACCATGTGGGTCCATAATGATAGAGGTACCCAAGAAAGGTGGCAATGGATGAATATGCAAAGACTATTTTATATTGAATGATGCATCAATGACCAAGGATCAAAGACAAAGTGAAAAATCCCTAACAAATCCCAAAATAAATTCCAACTCCCTTGGAATATAGGAAGTGGCATAGTTTTGTTCCTGAATTTTTTTAGTGGCATGAATATATGGAGAATGTGTAGGGAGATTATTTTTTTCGAATGGGGGGATCAACTGGTTCGATGTATAAGGGATCACAAAGGAATTTTGATAACTAAAGGTAAAGTAATGCAACTATCAAAATTGACATTGTAAATGGCTTCAAAAAATTTAAAAATTCACAGGCTCACAGATGTCAATTGAGTTAGGTCAAGACTATAATGTAGTATTAAGCGTTTGAGATGTAATGATGGCATTTTCCAATAGGGACTTCCTTAGCCCCTATTTTTTCATTGGTAGAAACAATTATGAAGGAGCCCAATTAAAGAAATGTTGGAACTATGGGTTTGTTACAATTAAAACAAATGAAAATGTCATTGTAATGGAAATTATTAAATGTAAAATATCATCTTACCATGTTGTAGGGAATGTAACATAAAATTTCAACTTAAATTTTTTTTGTTGGGGAGGCTCCTTGAATGGTTTTATTTTTGTATAGGGTGTGATGAGACAACATGAAAATTTTTCATTTAAAGTTGTGTACTAATCATATTTTTTACATAGCCATAGAACCTGTAGATTGTCTCTCTATGTCACTATTGGAATTTAATTTAGTGGTGTATTTAACAAAATTCATTCAAGTTGATTTGAATACTTGGGAAGTGTTATTGAACAAAATACTTATAGTTGAAAAATGCATATGGCGTCCAAGAGAAGAAAAGATCATCTTTGCATGCATTGAATAAAATAAATGTAAGTTACACATGTGTTGGTTGGGCCTTTTTCACCTAGTCTACATCAGTGAAGTCAATGTATCCAAGTTGGCCACATTGCAGGGACAACCTCTCAAGGTACTTTTTAATGGAAGTAGGTTGAATATGTGCTATGGCCCACAAGGGTCACCTAGAATTTAGCAATATTTATTCAATATAGAGTTAGCGTAGAGTAGGCATAGAATAGAGTGTACAATAGGTAGGTGTTATAGTCCAAAATGCCACATCTATGCATCCAAGACACTGGCCATTCATTTGCATCCTTTGCCAAATCATACTGCTGAGATTTCCTTCAAAAATAAACTTTTTGGATAATGTATGCTCCCTACTGCACTATTATCTCGCGTACATACGCGTGATGCATGCTAATCCTCCTGTGTACATATGCATGCTACATGCTAGTTAGCCCACGTTTACTCCCAAAAAATGCAAAAAATATAAAATTCAGTGTATTTCAGCAGAGTTTACGGACTATGAATGGTTTCCTAACCATTTTACCCCATGTATCCCTTCCCCAAACTGAATAACCATCTTTTTCTCATACAAAAAGGGGTCTAAGGGGATCATTTGCATGTATGAACAAGGAGGTAAGAAAAATCTTCCAAAATCCATTCCCTCTCATATCCCAAGTTTTTCATCTTGCTTTGAGTTTTATCCTTAACTTTCCCTTCCACTCATTCTCCATATGCAACCCTTCCTTCTTCCCATGTTGGTATGTTGGTTGTGATAATTCTAGGTGGGATTGGTGCACTTGGAGTAACAATAGAGGAGCCGGGACTTGGTTTGTGGAGCAATGTCCTCAAGCAAATGTTGTAACCTTTCATCTTGTCAATGAATAAAAGAGATTATATTTGTCCCAAAACTTTATGTGTACATGGTGTTATCTAATTTGATAATTCACATCTATATTTAGGATTTTAAGTGATTACAAGAGATTGTATATGTTTTTGTGTTGTGTTCTTGGTTTTTTACATGTCATCTTTGGGCGGAGATCTGTCATCTAAGAGGAAACAACAAGTGGAAGAGGTCTGCATCAACCAAAAGGATTCAAGGTGCTCTTATTAACCTTCTCTTCCATCTCTCTTATCACTTAGCTTGAATTTGTTTGGGGTAGATTAGAGATAATTCACTCTTTTAAGGGAGCTGTCTCTCTACCTAAGCCTTAGACCCAGTTTCGGGGGATTTTCTCCATAGCATAATTGGCGAATCCACTCGGGACTCTCTCTAGGGTCTTAGTGGGATATCTTGTTTTGATTTTATTTTCAGTTTCTTTCTGATTTTTTTGAGTGTTTTGAGTCAGGTTGAGTCTCTAGTCACCTTCCAGGTGCCTACCAACTTCTCTTTCCCAATTTTTCTTTCCAAACGTTTTCTTTTTGAAAATTTGCAGAGGTGTACATTCCCTATTCTCTATACAACACATGTACATACACATTCTACATTATACATAGCCCATGTACATCTGCAGGATGGATGTGTACAACACGTGTCTCTGTGTTCTAGAAGAGTTTTTCAAAAACAAATATTTCCTGTTAGCAAGCTCTTGGCTTCTCAGGTCTTCTTCATTTCTCTAGGGTCTCTATTGACTGTGTTTGGCTAGGTTCAAGGGTCATATTATCTTGTAATTTTTAAAGAATCATTTTGTTTCTTTATCTCTTTTGTTTGTTTTCAAGTTTAAAGGTGAACTTGTGACCTTTAGGTCCTCCTGTGGTTTCCAGTGAATCCCTTCTTTTAAGAAGTGGATTAGGGTTTGTGTTAGTCTTTGGTTTTCTATATTTTT
The DNA here is from genome assembly GCA_009831015.1 of Picea engelmannii. Classification (NCBI taxonomy): domain Eukaryota; kingdom Viridiplantae; phylum Streptophyta; class Pinopsida; order Pinales; family Pinaceae; genus Picea; species Picea engelmannii. Next base: position 25,159 of record ML811290.1, read on the forward strand.
CCCTTGATTATGATTTGAAAAAAAGAAAAAATATCATTTTCTTGTTATTTTCATTTGTAAGCATATAAAAAAAAATTGTGTAGTTCATTAACTGCATATACATTTTATTATGCATGTTTGTTTGGTGTTTGTAGCTAAGGATATTTCTATAAACAAAAAGATCTATGTACCCAAAGTTCCTTTTACGCTTCTTCCTTGAAAGTTTTAGCAGTTTTCATTGCATTTTGAAACAAAAAAGCATTCTAGGAAAAATTGCATTTTAGGATCTTGGTCTTTATTTTGAAAATTTTGCACCTTCAAAGTTAAAAGACATTTTTTCAGTTGTAGAACGTAGTTTTATTTCTACACAATGTTCTAAAAATATTATTAACTCTTCTCTTTCATCTCTCAAGAACACCATGAGTTTCACTTCCATACCCTAGGACTATTCAAACCATTAAAATCAACAATTAATTCTAAAATCAACTAGACTTTTTGTTTAAAGGATTCATGATATGATCCTGGGGTGATATTGTTACCAATTCTTCTCTGTCCTTATGTCACTGCTTGAAGGGTCAGTTTGAAGATCGTTTTATTGAACTGATTTCATTTAAAGGTGAAATTGAAGTTTGATAGGATTGAATCCAAATTGAATTAAACTTGGATATTTTACTTATATCATCTCATGTGTCAATATTTAATGCATCCATAATGAATATTGTGGAATGAGGAAATAATCATAAACACATGAAATAAACAAGCACATAAAGAGAGGGAATATTCACATGTTGATAACAAAGTTCACCTAGTGTGGGTTACGTCTATGGCCTTTGCTCAAATTCTCAACCACTTCATTTCCTCTTTAAAAGATGCTTCTCTTTCTTACATGAAAAAGGGTTGGCGTCTCCATCTAACAACAACATCAAGAGGGTGTCCTTATTCTTTAAGAATAGGTTCTCATAAGTACATATGGAAAATTCTCTCATGAATATGAGGCACACTCCATGTATCATCCATGGGAAAACTTCTCACATAATTGTAGAAAATAAAAGAATAAAGAAAATAAGACTTCTATCAGCATGAAGTCATAATGATCTTTAGATCCGCTGCTCAGATCCAATCACAAACACAACCATCATGTTGGTCTAAAAAATATGAAACTTTTGATTGTAATAATTGCCACTTTCCATTTTAGGGCCAAAATGTCTCTCATGCACTAGACTGTCTTGGTCTATGTGAAAGGATGAATAGAAGAGGTTTTCTACATTAAAAAGAACTTTTTTTTCCATGTTGAAACTCTCCATGTTGCTGCAAAAATATATCAAAACATCTACATGCTACAATATTTCAAAATAAAAATGACATCATAAATTAAAGGATTACATTGGGCTCTTCCTAAACTGAGCTTGTTGATCAAAAACATTGATGCCAAAACAGAGGTTACCAATAGTTTAGTGGCATGAAATAGCGTAAATTTGGTTGTCAAATCATCTCCATTCGACATTGTTTCCTTCAGGCCCTCTTGGGCTCCTCTTCCTTGATCAACATTCCTTCATTATGCAATAATTAAAGTGTATACACCTCAAAATTCATGTCATTATATGTCATGGGCATGCCTCCCTCTAATCAGAAACATACTGGGTTTTAAATGTTAATTTTCTAGGTAGATTACCCAACAAGGACATTGGCCCAAGTGGTTGGCGAAGGCATAATTAAGGTGTATTAGGTGGGAGGTCCCGAGGTCAAGCCCACGAGCCTTCCCCTTTTGGAACCCGTTGCAACCATATTTAACAACTTATATAAATGTAATATGGTTTTTGAACATATTCAAACCACCACATTACATTAAAAATCTTGTGCCTATTTTGATGGTGACACCAACACAGAATGACTTGCAATGAATGCACAGTGGGCCACTTGGGGAGGGTATGTTAGATATCCTGCTAGATTGCACAGGATTTACACGATGTTATCAGAGTTTGGTGGTAGCACCAGATATGGTGGGATTTTCCACCAAGTTTGGTGGAACCACTACCAAATTTAATTTGATTTCTCCATTGAACAACCTGACTTGGGCCTTTGGCGGGATTCCATGTGGCATCCCATGATTGGGCCATGTGGAAGCGATCCATTGGTCCAATTTTCTGTTGAAGCCATGTCATTGCTGAGTCATATGCTGACACAGACTGCCACATCATTGCAACTGGGATGTAAAACTTGTTGACATCATCTTCCACTATGCATTTCCACGTAGGCTTGCCACATCACATATAGATGACACATGGATGTACGACCTTCCATGTGGCACTTTTTCATTGGTCCACATGGAGGTCTAAAAATGCCAAATTTAAGTGACACGTGGTAGTCCCTGGTGCTTCCTTGTAAACACTATTGATTTTGGGTACTTCTGGGATGAACCATGTTCTAACTACATGATTACCAACAACCCTTCGACCATCGACCCTTTTGGATACCAGAAGGCAACACAGCGCACAAAGTGCACTACGTAGTCTCACCCGAGATGGATTCAATGGGTGGTCGCAAGACTTAGGTGTCTGCAACCATGGGATGGGATGTGTATCTCTCTTAGAGGAATTCTATCTACTCAAATCCTAGCCCTCAAATTCCCATTTATTATACTAATCCTAACTCTTACCAATGACACAACATACAAACTATGACACAGATTCATTCAGTGTTGTGCAATATTATTTCATCTATTATTTTATCATATTTACCATATAGCTCATTAACTCAAATATAACAGTAAGAAATGAAAACATTCATACACATGACATAGATATACCATTGTTCACCCCCTCCTAAGCTACATCCACAAAGATTTGTCACTTTGGCTCTTTATTCATATTCATGCAAAATCTAGTGGTGCACACTATATAATTCTTCTGCCATTACATTTGATCTCCATAGATCGTGACAGTCAAAACTTAGGACCTCCTCTCCAATAGTTCCATCTCCATTGCACACACTCTCTAACCGAAAACAACCAACAACGACAACCACTTCTACCACCCCCCTTCCTACAGTCCTAATACATTCTACTTATATACAAAATTGGGACAAGGCCCCTACAAAAACCCTAAGCCTAAGAGGGTTAGGTTTGTCCACTTTCCCCTTGAATTAATGTCGGCTGGTCCATGATCTAACCATTCTCCAAGTTGGTGCTTGTCCACTTTCCAACTTCTCCGTAGCAATTTGTCCACTTTGAAACTACTTTTCTCGACATTGCTTTTCCTCTTTTTCTAGTGCTCTCCCTATTCTCCTCTCTTTTCTATGCGCTCCTTATTTTCCATCGCTTCTTTGATTATTTCCCAAAATTTTCTTGTGCTAACAGGCCCCCAAAAGTGATATCGTGACTTGTCTTGAGTCACTCACTAACTCTTGCATCTTTCACCAATTATGTCATCGCTTCATACATATCGGCTATTTGCTGGTACTGATCCTGAGCCTGACTGATCTTTTCGACCATGGCTTATACCATATGTGCGGTGACTGGGGTTTTTAATATTTTTCCAACCTCCAAGCCTATCTGTTCTATGTTCATTTTCGTTGCGTCGATCTCCACGACCAACTGATCCACCTTTTCCTGTAGGGGATCCAATTGATATTGTCTTTACATTTTCTACGCCTGCGTTGCTCTCTCCTCTGCCTGTAGGCTCTTCATCTCTGTCGATGTCTTGATTTTCTTAGGAAGTGGAATTTCCTTCTGTCACTGTTTTAAATATTCCATTATTGCATGCACTCTATCTTCCCTTCCTTGCAGCTCTTGCAAGCTCCCATATTCTAAGAGTTGTGTCCACAACTGCGCGATATTTTCTAACAACTTTGTTATTCTTTGTATCACTTGCACTATGTTTTCTACAGATGTTGTTGTCTCTTTATCTCACCGCACTCTGACTTCTAGAGGAGTAGTGGGTACTGCGTGCTCCTCTAGATCCTTTATTTGTCTCTTGTACTACTCCAAGGCCTGTGCTATTTTCCTCATATTATCCTCAAAAGATACTTCCTCCGACCCTATTATGTCTGGGCTGGTTTGAAATACTTCACTTATGTGTTTCTCCATCTCCTCTACCTTTTTTTGCGCTATCTCATTTTCCATCCCTTCTTGGTTGATTGCTTCATTTATTGTTATGTTCTCTTCGTGTGATATATGTAAGCTCATCGCATTATACCTTTCCCTAGACTGAACTTCATACACGACACTAATATGTAATGTATATAGTGCCTTTGTCATGATATTGGCCAATGCCAAGTCCAATGTCTCAATTTCCTTCAAGGACTTCTATGTTACCTGCTCATCGATGAACAACATATCAGGTGTTATGATAAAATTGGCACTCCCCTACGCTTTTATTTGCATTGTTTCTCCAACAGGCATTCCTTCCCTATTTTAGCTAGTTTATCTTTTTGTGGTTGCTCTGCTATGATCCTGAACTCCTCCAACACCATTTTCACTTCTTGTAATTTCTCCATAATCAAATCCATGTGCTTCTCAACATTCTCCAACACCTCTGATAGTCGGTCTTTGACTATTATGGCTATTAGTTCAACATCATTTGTTGTTAGTGATGTATGAGGTGGTGTTCTATGGGCCTTTGCCTCCTTCCTGGAGCCACTTTCTTTCTACCTTGTTCCCTTTCTTTGGTATATAATTTCTTATATGTCTCTGGCATATGTGTATTTATTCCTATCTCCTGCCCAATTTCTTCCTCCATGGGTATATCCCATGTCTCTGTTTGTACTTCTTCTGCACACACCTCTTATGTTGTATCTCTTGATGCCTTCTATGTGTGCAGTAGATCCCGTGTGAAGGAACCCTGTGTTTTATATGATTCCTTTGCTTTTTTGTAGGGGGGTTTCTTCCCCCCACCTAGATCTATGGAAGCTTCTTCTTTTTACTTGTGCCATTCCTACCTATCTCCTGCACAGGGGTTGTTCTAGTATGTTCCTGATTTTGTATTGTCGACCCTTTCTTTAGACTGATGGGCACTTTCCATGTGTCATGCCACTCCTAGACCTGCATCTGTATATCCTGTTTTGTGACACAATAATTCATTGGTAACCAGTCCTTTGCCAAATCCATTTTTTCCTTCAACCACATATTGTGGCGTGTGGCCTCAAAATTTTCTATCTATCCAAACTCCTAGAAAGTCTCTGGTGAAATCCTCCAGGTGTTGATTACTATCTCTTGGATCTCTGATATGCACCGCGCGAAGGTATCATTGTTTTCCTTCTTCTTCCTTGTATCTATTGTACTCCTAAGAGAAGTGTAGAGGGTTGCACCACACTTTCCTACTCTCTATATGTACTTGATGTACATTCATTTTTTCCACCCTATCAATGCAATGAGGATGAGTAACCACAAGTAGTGGAACTTGTTATCACTTTGTAAATTCCCAGAGGTTGTTGTCAGGTAGAAGAAATTTACTAGAGGTAACCTTATCCAACCACTTTGAAACTGGGAGCTAGCCATACTAGTTTCAGAGAGGGATCTCTCTATAAGTTTTAACTTTGTTTTAAACTTCAGATATTAAGCTAGTTAAATAGTGCAGGACCAAATGTTGTTTCTTTTTATAAGATGACTGAAAGGTTTTACGCATCCATTGGGCTATGGGGTATGTTTTATAAAGGTGGATATCGAAGAACATATATACATACTCCTTTCACAGGGCAGGATAATGCAACTACTAGATTCTTTAGCAATAAAATGATGGTTAGAGGAGAAAAGCGAGATGATTAATTATAACCAAGAAGCATTTAAGAATTTATTGACTACAATATAAGAAGAAAACACTTATATATTTAAAAGCTAGCAACAAAGTACGCAAAAGTAATTTCTGTAACTTTAACTCCTTTTAAATGATCAGACTAGAAAAACAAGATGATAACTAGAAAACATACACATTCAACTGGGAATATAAAACTTCACTAATAGATAACACACAGGAATCCTATGAAACGTCTCTTTACATTACTGAAAATATATTCTTGATAAAGATTACAGTGCTTACAGCTTGCTAGGGCGTAAAAATCAACCCTCAATACTTCTAAGTTAGAAGTATTTATAATCAGAATTTACAAACAACCCTGTCATAAATGATTAGGGTGTGGCAGCCCCTGAATCTAACTAACTAACTAACAAGATACAAAATATATGAATTGTTGATGATGTGTCAAATTCTTCACGTTGAATCTGGGGAAGGCTGTTGGTGAGTCACCCACATGACTTTGACTGATCTGTTTGCTAACTCATCTTGCACACCTCATCTCCTACTCGATCAAGTTTCACAACTCTTCCCATCTTAGCTGACTAGGGATAGTGACTTTGAGTAGTCTACAGTATATTTCATTCACTTCTGTGTACTTGGCAAAAGTTGGTTTGATGATGAAAATATACTTGATCTTGTGTTGTATGCTGAGGTCTGGCTACAAAGTCTCCAAGTACACTTTGCTCATTATACTGCCTTGTATTCCCAAGAACTTGGAACTATCCTTGGCCATTGTATCCATCTTCTACTTGTAGTCTAGAAGGGTCATCGGTTTGTCATTCAAAACCATCAAACCAGGAAGACATTTTTTCTGCAGAGCCTTGATCTTGCTGAAAAACATTTGAATTCCAATGTCCATGTTCTGGACTTTTTCCTAAAACTCCAACATCAGTCCTCTTTTGGTCAGAACCCTCTTGACTTCAAGGATGGTTTATGTCCTATCTGCAATTTTCAATTCTTCTAGTTCTTCTCTGGTCTTCAAGTTCAGGAATCTAATTATTTCATTGGCTTCAATGGGAATTTATCCTAACTCTCCTTTTATTTTTTCAATAACCTTCATGCTTCTTATCACTAGTTCATGTTGCTCGAGCATGATTTGCACCATGGGCCAAATTTCATTTATGGAGCTGGAGATATCCATCCAAATATTCTCGTTGGCCTCTGTCAGTGTTTTACCCCCCACTATTTGTTTCTGAAGCTACTGGATTTTCTTCTTGAGCTTCTCTGATGTTTGTCTCTTGATGTTGTAGCTTTTCTAGTAAGAAGACTTGAGCTCATGGATATTCTCTACTTCATTTTTCAGTCTGCTAATTTTTGTTCCTTGCAGGGTCATCTCTTCCATGGATTTTGCTAATTCCACAGTTTTTTCCAGTGTTGTCAACGGGGTTGCTGATGGAATTTCTACGGTTGTGGTTGTTGGTAAAGTTGTTTTGCTGACTCCTACAAGCGAGACTGCACTCAATGGGATGACTTCCATGGGTGTTGATTGTTCCTTCTCCTTCAACAACCTTTCCAACTCTGCCTCCATTTCCTTTAACTGTGCGTTCTACTGCATGATTGGCTTCAACAGTTCCTCTTTCTCATCTTTTGTCTTAGCTATTTCTTTAGCCTGTGAATCCTCTGTAGGTGGAAATTTCAGTTGCTTTGTCAGAGATACAATGTCTGCATTCTTTTTCTTTAAAATATCCTCTGTTGCTTTTACATTCGAGGGATCATACCTAATCTTGAGAACCAACTCCTCTAAGGATTTTATTATGTTATCCTTTGCAAAAGAGGATATTTTTTCCAGTTTCAACTGTGTCTGAACATTGTTTACAGATACCGGTAATTTTGTAGCTGTAGAGGAAGCATGGGCCAATGTGGAGAAAACCATTTCTCCAATCTATCTGTGCAGATCCATCTGGTCAGCTGGATGGACTTGTTTGGTGTGAAAAACAATAGTTGACCTTTTGTAGTCAGTGATCTCTTTGGGTTGAGGCACCTGTGATTGTAGAAATTAGAGATGCATTCTTCCTTTCTCTATATCAAAAGTTGATAACAGCCTGTGTTTTGTTGTGGATGTTTTCTTCTAGAACTAAGCATAAGTGTTGTTGGTCAGCATCTGGTTTTTCTTCTTCATCGAACCATATTTTTCGAAAATTCTCAGAGGTACAGATCCCGATGGAGTTTGGGTGGTCATAGCTATATCTGTATGCTTCTTTGAAGAAGAAGTGGACATCACCTGATGTTTTTCCTCAACCACTTTGGAAGAGTGGTGTTCTTCCTCACCAGACATGTGAGTAGTATAAGTGATTTTAGGTCTTTTACTGTATACTTGAAAATCCTCCGTTGATACTTCAGTGACTGAAGGAGAGGCATCCTTCCTTGGAATTTTTTCCTTCGGTACCTATGGAGTGGCAGTCTATGAGATAGTGACTGAAGGAGATTCATGTTGTTCAACATCTACCAGGGTATTTGCCTCCCACTCTATCTGGTTCACATGCTTTTCAATTTCTGGTTTGAGGGGATGAGCATAAGGTGAACTTTTTTTTTTAGATCTCATCTCTACAATGATCCCACTTGGGTCATAATGCCAAATGAAACTGGTGCTAAATTTCATTTCGTTTAATATTTTATCTACCTCTTCTCCAATAGCTCAATTGTTGCAGATAAATGGTCTTATTTGCCCTTTAATCCTCATCTGTTGTTTTTTCTTCAGAGACACAAATTGAATGTCATATGAATTTATCATCTGACGAATATACTCCAGTGCAAATATCCGCACAAGAAAATACTTGGGAAATTTGTATGGAGCTAGTTCACACCCATACACTCTGATCTATGTGTGATTCTGATATAGGAACCAATCCCTGGTCTTTGCAAGATCCAAAAGGTGCAAAACTCTTTTGATCTACGCATTTATCCTTGGCTCTAGTCTTCCACTGAGCATGCTTACCACTGGGTGATAAAACAACTCAATAAACTGTTTAAAACTGAACTCAATGGAGTTTCTTCTGAGCAACAAAGTCCATAAGGTTACTGCCTATGGTTTTCCGTCCTGGTCCATTTTCTGCGTGAGAAAGGAGAATTTTTCAGTTTGATAAAACATAAACATGTAGGCCAGTATTGAAGAGTACCGGAACATGCCTTCTGTGGGGAAATTTGACAACTGCTCGTGCAGGTTTTTGACCAAGAAATCGTCGTAGTCGAATTGGATGGAAACCTTCTCTTCAGCAGAGAAAATGGACAGGAAACCTAGGATAGGTTCATCCACCCATTTGTCTGAGGAGTAACCGAGAAAACAACACAGTGATGAAATGATCTAGTTTCCCCTTTATGAAAATATGGAGGAATGGTAAGGGGGATTCTTCTTGGGAAATTGAGCGTCTTATGGGAGGAAAAGCTCAAATATTTGCACTCTTCGGGGAAAAGAATTTCAATGATGAGGGGAGAACAATGTTCGTCCCTGGGTACCTACATCATTTGATCGATGGTATTGGGTGTAATAGAGAAAAATGTTTCTCTAGAAGACAATATTATGGCTCTCTGATCCAGGAGGTAGTGTGCTTGTCATTTGAGGGAAAATTCTAGAAAATGGTGGACTTGGGGAAAAAGATATAGAGGGAGATTTGACTCCCAGAGCCCGATTTCATCGCTCTAATTGATGGATGTGTCTTTAAACCATGACTGTAACTCAGCAACATCAAATTTGCACCTGGTTTCTGAGATTAAATAATCTTTGTCTACTAATGAAATCTGGTAGAGATTGACAGGAGGTGGGAGGAAAGGATTTTCCTCAACATTGTCTTTTTGATTTGGGGGCCATTGATTTCCATCGGTACCTACACACTGAACACACATTAGTAGGTAAAAAGGCTATGGCTGGGTGAATTGTTGGAGAGGTGAAGGAAAATGAGTCTCTGGTATGCAGTGAGTATGAGCACAATGCGAATGACGAAAATTGAGTTGGAATTTAGTGAACGAGTATCCGTTGGGCGAAACGGACAAGTAAGGAGAATAACGAGTATGTAGCCAATAATAAATTGATAACGCGTATTTTAGAGCATGAGGGGGCAGGCGAAGGACGTCTGATGTGTGTACTGAGATGATGTGGAGGGTGTTGATTGGGAGGTAAACGAGTGAGATATGACCCGTAATGGTTAGATGGAGGGGACATGCTGATGGGGTCACGAGATGGGACTTGCGAGGAGGGGTTTTGGGTGTCACATATCGAGGTGGTGGCAGTAAGATTGGAAGGATGGTAAGAGGTAACAAGTTTGGAGTGGAGGAGGTATGATGCAATGAGTTGATGCCACGTAGGGATGGCGA
>ML811290.1:35284-48887 GCA_009831015.1 Picea engelmannii
CCCCCCCCCCACCATTAAAGGTAGAACGGTCCAGGGGGTCTGAAATCTTATCTTAGCTGTAGATCTGTGTGCCAACAACTCGACTGTAGATCTTTGCACAAAATTTAATCTCCAGGCGCAATTTTATATATGTATCAGAACTTAGGCTTAGTTCTTTTTGTGATTTTTGTGCATTGCTTCCCTTTCTTTGTCACCATGGGGTTAGGAAAGCACCTAAAACATCAAAATCATACATTTTCTTCGAACACCATTCAAACTTTATTGAAAGAAAATTTGGCTAGCCTATGTCATATCCTACCTACCTACACCTTTAGCCCAGATTAAACTATTGGACTAAAAGATTACTCTACCCTAGGGTTATTTGACCAAGATTAGACAGTTTGATCAAATTTATTCACTAGCTAACCTATCTACTTGGATAAGATTAAACAGTTTAACCAAGCTTATTCACTAATCCTATCAACATCAATTCAAAAGGACCTGACCATGTTTAAACAATATGGATCAAACCATTGTTATTGCATGGGGCTTTGTTCATTTTTTCTTCTATGCTCTCTTTATTCTTTTTCTTTCTTTCTTTCTTTTTCTTTCTTTTCTTTCTTTTCATTCTTAACTTTTCTTAACTTTTCTTTTTCTTTCTTTTTCTTTCTTTTCTTTTCTTTTGAAAATAGTTTGCATGAATGAATATTATTTCCAAGATAACAAAAATCAATAGTGAAAATTTTCTAGTCACCAGATGATCCTATAAATTACAGGGTTATAACAACGACTCCACCTGGGGATGGTACTCTCCTTGTGAAGTGCCAAGAACCTGTTTCCTGATGTTTGCAAATTTTTTCCTCCATTTACTTTATTTCTGCTATCTGTTTTTGTTTTATTTTGGAAACTTGGTGGCATTGATCAGTGGCTCAGGGCCTTCGCTGTGGGATTCAACCATCTGATCCATGTCACCCACACAAAACCTTGAATGAAAAAGAAATGGTATGTACAATGAAAAGTGGATTCATGAGATCTCTATTGGGGAGGCAAGTAATGCTTCAACATCGTGTCGTTAACTGGTCCACCTGGTAGGTCTATCCCATCACCGTTGTTTATAAAAAATGCATTATTTCCTCTGAATGTCTGAATGGTGTAAGGTACTTTCCATAAACTATCAAACTTTCCGTGTTTTCCCTTATCCTCACTTCTGGAATCCCATTTGAGGACCAAGTCACCTAACTCAAAATCATCTTCTTTAGTCCTCTTGTCATAAATCCTTTTTATACCTTGTTGAATGACCTGAGTCTTGTTGTAGACTTCCTCTCTAGATTGCATTAGGTGGATTATTTGATTTATCCTTCGCTGGACATCATTTGGTTCTACTTGTACTTCCTGCAATAGTTTCATGACCGGGACTCCTAATGAAAGGGGAAAACGACTTCAGTGACATACACCAACTGGTATGGAGACATACCAATTGCTCTTTTGGTGCTTATTCTGTCGGCCCAGAGTGAAAAAACCAACTTATTATTCCATGATTTTTTATTTTCTTGCAGTGTCTTTCTGAGAATGTTCACCAGAATTTTGTTAGAGGACTCAGCTAGCCATTTTCTTGCCGATAATAAGTCGTTGAGTGTCCCATAATAATGCAATATTGACTACAAAAATCTATGAGCCTTTTGGATCTGAAAGTTGTTGCATTGTCAACTATAATTTTTTGGGGGCATAAAAAATGAGACAAAATGTTAGTTTCTAAAAACTTGATGATAACATAGTCAGTAGCTTGCCTGCATGGCACAACCTCGATCCACTTGGTGAAGTAGTCGGTGGTCATGAGGATCCACTTGTGTTGGCCCAAGGAGGACGAATGTATTTCACCAATGAAGTCTAGACCCCATTGTTGGAAAGGAGATTCAACTGAGATGGGTTTCATAGGGAGTGGTAGAAGCTTCCTTTTACCTTAAAAAATATGGCACTCGTGGTAAGAAGTAGCCTTCTGGTGGATGTATGCGAACAGAGTAGGCCAGTAGAAACCAACTCTCGGAATCTTGTTAGCTTTGGTATTCCATCTTAGGTGCCAACCACAGTCTCTTGCATGAAAATCTTGAAGAACTTTGTCAGCTTCGTCTTTTAACAAGCAATTAAGCACGACACCACTGGGATCTTTCCAATAAAGATTGCTTTCTAGAATACAAAATTTCAATGCTTTCAATTTAATAAATATGGATTTGGTTTTAGTCAAACCAGGAGGAGCTTGTAAATTTTGGAGTACAAAAATGAGGTCCGTGTACCAAGGGGAGTTTAAGAATACCTCTTTTATGTTTGGAGTCACCTGCTCTTCCGATGCGTCAACTGCAACCAAGAAATTAATATCTAGAGCATGAAAATTAGACTCAGCCATTAGTTTGGCCAAACCCCATCCTTTGATCAGTGTAGTAGGTTTTATTTCAATGTTGTATTCCAAAATAACCGCAATCCATTTTCCTCTTCTACCATCTAGATTATCTTGGGTCAGGATATCCTTAACCACTGTGTTTGGAACGTATGCAATCATGTGAGAATGGAGAATGTAGACTCTAAATTCCTTTATGGCTTTCACCAGAACGAAAGCCTGTTTCTCCATTATGTTATAGTTCAAAGCAACATCTCTCAAAGATTTGCTAAAAAATGCTATTGGTTGTTCGTACCCTTCATTGTTTTTCTGTAACAACACTAATGCTATGGTGTGTTCAGATGCAAAGGAGAAAAGGTAAAAGTATTTGGTATAATTCGGGTTGATCAGAATTGGGGCTTGGGTGAGCACATGTTTCACCTACTCAAATGACTGTTTGGACTCGACATTCCATTTGATTTTTGTGTCTTTTCTAAACATATTAGTGATGTTCCTGAGAAGTTCGGCCAAGTTTGGTATGAACCTTCTAAGGAAATTTATTTTTCCAATGAAAGATTGTAGTTCTTTGATATTTCTAGGGCATTCCACCTTCTAGATGGCTTCTATCCTGCTGGGATCTATTTTAATTCCATCTTTCGAGATTATGTGTCCCAATAGATTACCTTCCTCTAACACGAAAAGGATTTTCTTAGGATTCAATGAAATCCCAAATTTCCTACACTTCTCGAACACACATATGAGGTGGACCAAGTGTTCCTCATCAGATTTGGAGTAGACAATCACGTCGTCCAGATAAATGACTAGAAATATTCCAATATCGTCCACAAAAGCAATGCCCATTTCCCTTTGAAACGTAGCCCCAACATTCATCAAACCAAAAGGCATCTTCACATATATGAAGGTTACCCAAGGTGTGGTAAAAGTTGTCTTCTCTTGATCTTCTGGATGGAAAATAACTTGGTTGTAACCCGAGAAACCATCTAGTAAGGAGATCCTACTAGACCCAACCACCTTTTGTAAAATATGGCTCATTTTGGGCAAAGGGTAATTGTCTTTGAGGGAGACTTTGTTCATATTTCTGAAATCTATGCAAAGTCTGATCTCGACAGTTTTCTTCCTGGTAGGAACTAAGTTGGAAACCCATTTGGAAAACCTTGAGGGAACTATGATTTTAGCATCATACATCTTTTTTATTTCTTTCTCTATCAGGGGAAGTAACTTGGGATTTATTCTCTGAAGTTTCTGTCTGAAGGGTTTGTTTTCTTCTTTTATAAGAATCTGATGTTGTATGTTATTTGTGTCGTAGGATTTTAAGTCCTCGTAACCCCAGGAAAAAACATCTACGTATTCCTTAAAATGTTCAATGTATTTGCGTTTTTTCTCAGGAGGTAGAGATTTAGAAAGTTTTATCATCTCGGGTTTTTCTTTTGTTCTTATGTTGCATTCTTCGACCTCTTTACCACTAGCTTCAATTTTTGATTTTTTGGCTACGTCGTTAAAATAAAATAAGTCTTCTAGCGGAACTAGACCTCTAGGCAACACATTACTTTTAAACTGTAGAATACCAGAATCTATCTCATTTTCATTCAATTCATCTGCATCTAATTTACTTTCATTGAGATTTTTGGAATCTACGTTATTTACACTAACAATTTCAAAAACAGATTTATTTTACAATCTCATCATCACTTTCTAAATCTATGTTTGTACATTCGAAATCGTTATTACATTGTAGGAAATCTTCAATTTGATCATCATTTCCAAATACCTACCAGTATCTGATGTTGTCAGGTATGGTTGGTCTACACTTCACGTCCACTGTGTACTTGTGAGTGGGACGAAAAGGAATTTTATAGGTAGCTGCTGATGTGGCCAGCCCGTCTGCCAGTATGTTTTGTCCTCTAGGCATTACCTGCAAGTCAATTTTAGTAAAGCATTGAAGAGCATCCAAAACAACATTCCTATAAGCCCTAAGTATGGGGTGTGTAGTTGTGCATACTCACCTTATTTGCTTGATAATCAATTCAAAATCATCCCTTATCATGATCTGTTTGGAACCAACTTTCTTTAGTAGTTTCAGGCCAAGCATCAGAGCCTCATACTCAGCTACATTATTGGTGCATTGAAAATTTAGTTTGTACGGGTGACTCTCAGAATACCTTGATCTATGATTATGAAACCAAACTCCAGCTCCAACTCCTTCTTTACTCACCACACCATCGAAATCCATGCTCCAAAAATCTGCTGCAATTCTTCCCTTTCTACCATTTCCACCCTTTTTGGCTCCATGATTGTTTTACTTTCTTTCGAATCATGTGCATCATCTACCAGTTGAGCAATTTGTTCTTCCACATCACCATTGTTGTATAGAATGAAAAAGTCTAGATCAGAGTGTGCAGAGTATAATGGATAGTTATGTGGCTTTTCCTAAAAAATGACCATATACTTCATCAAGGTCTCTCGATACAGTCTTCTCTACTGTCTAAATACGGGGATGGTGGCATAGGACATATCTAGCTGCAGGGTTCATTTCATCTTAGCTCCCCATGATCTTGATAGTAACATACCGTATTTTGGGGGAATATCTGCAACTACTATATCCATTACCATACTCTTTGTTGGGATTTGGGATAATCTAATGCATAAGTCTTTGATCAGGCCTATGCATTTAACCTTGATCGAATCGAAAGAATGAAAATCTTTGTAGGCTCTGGTGACCTTGAGCCCAAAATTTTCCATCACGACTTTGGGCATCAGGTTGTTAGAGGCACCCAAATCCAGCATAGTGTTGTGTAATATCATATCATGGATGTTTAGGCTGATGTAAAAAGGGTCCACAACACCATTATCAGTTTGACCATCAACTTCAGGATTGAACAGGAGCTCTGGTCGGTCATCAACAAGATTTACTATGTCTGAGTGATTTGCAGATCCAACATTCAAAGCCTTAGTACCCATCTCAAGTTTGATTCTCAAAGCTTTAATCACCTGTGACCTGTAAGCGTTCTTATTCATTAGCTCGGAGAGGGGAATGGGAATTTTTAATTTAGCTAGTTCCCCTTCAAGGCTGAATGCAGTGGAAGGTTTGCTTAAGATCTGTACTTCTAGTTTATCTGTCAAAATTTTGTGGTCAGGTGTACTTGGTTGACTAAGTGATGAAACTTCAGTCTGATTTTCTCTCTGTAGTATTTCTGGAGATTTTTGTGTGTGAGGTCCAGCCTTGTTTCTCTCAGGGACTTTCTTGGGAAGGTTTTCTGAGGTTTTCTTGGTTTCAACAACCTTCTTCAGAGAGTTTTCATTTGTCTTCTTTCTCCTCAGGTTATACTGCCTGTGAACCTCCATTATAGCATTCTCAAAGGCTTGTTGTTCTGTTTCCTCAGCTTCTTCATTTACCTCCATTTGTGAAAGGAGGAACATCTCGTTCTCTTCCTGGGTGAGGAAAATGGATTCATGATCATGATCATGATCACCCATTAGGTTTATATGAGTGTCATCAAACTCCTTGATTACCTCCTCCCATCATTGGCATAATTCTCCTAGAGGGGGGGTCTGATCTGCTGATCAGGCCCCCTCTGTTGTCTTTGATCTCTAGGATCTCTCTGCCTGATCTGGGGTGGATTTCTTCTGAAGTTTGGGTTTCGAATTTGAGGAGCAGCTTGATTCTCCATAGGTGGATTTATGTCAGTTACAGTGAGTCTCTCCATCATTTTCTCCATAGATCTAGCTAGAGAATCTAGTTTGGGGTCTGATGAGGAAGTAGAAGGCTCTTCTTTAATAGTGACTCGCCTTTCTGTTTTCTACCTGGCCCTTCTGGACAAAAGATTTTCTTCTACACTGATAACACTTTTATGCATGTCTTCCAGAGTTGTGGCATTTCTCTCTCTTAGTTGATAAGATATATCTGTGTCAAATCCATCGGGGAACTTTATTAATGCCAAACCTTGTGGTGGTTTGATATTAGTTGGAATTGCATTGTACAGATTGTTGAAACGAGTGCAATAATCTTGCACTGTTTCTCCTTGGTTCAGTCTGATGTTCTCAAATTCTGACAGGATCTGGAGAGGATTTTTCTTCACCTCCCACCTGTCAAGGAAAGCTCGATGAAAAAAAACAATGTTAGTTATGGTAGCATCAGGTAAGTCCTTGAACCACTTTTTTACCTCTTCAGTCAGACTCTTTGCAAATAGTCTCATCTGCACATCAGCTTCATCCACTTCCTGTAAATCAAAATAATCATTCATTTTGTCAACATGTTGTTGTGCATTAAGGGGACCAGTACTATCAAACTGAGGGAGTCTGGTTTGATAATCTTGAGACATGTCATGTAAAGGGGAAACCAACACCAATGGGGCATATCTCACTTCCATGATTGGTTGAGGAGGCTGAAAAACAACCTATGCGACAGGGGAGGTAGTGACTAAAGATGTAGAACATGAAGGTCTGGGGGAAAATGAGTGACCTGGTTTAGATTTAACAAAAATTGCAGCAAACGTCAAAGTAGGGAGTTTGAGTGACGACTAAAGGTGGATTTTGTCTAAGGCTTGACCAAGATTCACAACTAGGTCTTCAAGATTATCAGATTTGGGGAGAAAATGTTGATCAACTTTAGCTCTGGGAGAGAGTATTTTAGGGGTCCTAGGCTGAAAGACAGTTTGATCTAAAACCGTTTCACTGATCAAACTATCAGATTTTGTTCTGAAAAGGATTTGTTGAAAAGATATATCAAACTAGAGATCTTGCAAAGCAACTAACTTCTCTGGGAGAGAAGGAGACCTTAGAAGTGGACTGTGACTCTCGAAAGCCTCTACAGTGTTTTTCTTCCTGAATAATTTTTCAGGATTGTCTATTACTACTACTGGCTCTGGGTCTAGATGAGATCTGGTAAAACCTCTTTTGGGAGCCAAAATTCTATTTTTTTTTTTCTTTTTCTTTATAAGAGAATCTTGAACTAATTATATACAAACTTTAACAACCTTTGAACATTATCTCTTTATACATTTGGATTTTATAACTTGTTCAGAAACAAGGTTTTCTTTGTCTAGGGGAAAGAAATCAAGGGATGAAAGTTTGTTCAGTTCTTCCCTAGTATGGTCCCCATTTATTTTATCACTCTGTAAATTCCCAGAGGTTGTTGTCAGGTAGAAGAAATTTACTAGAGGTAACCTTATCCAACCACTTTGAAACTGGGAGCTATCCCTACCAGTTTCAGAGAGGGATCTCTTTGTAAGTTTTAACTTTGTTTTAAACTTCAGATATTAGGCTAGTTAAATAGTGCAGGACCGAATGTCGTTTGTTTTTATAAGATGGCTGAAAGGTTTTACGCATCCATTGGGATATGGGGTCTATTTTATAAAGGTGGAGATCGAAGAACAGATATAAATATTGTTTTTACAGGGTGGGATAATGCAACTACTGGATTATTTAGCAATAAAATGATGGTTAGCGGAGGAAAGCGAGACGATTAATTATAACCAAGAAGCATTTAAGAAATTATTAACTACAATATAAGAATAAAACACTTAGATATTTAAAAGCTAGCAACAGAGTACGCAAACGTAAATTCTGTAACTTTGACTCATTTTAAATGATCAGACTAGAAAAACAAGATGATAACTAGAAAAGATACACATTTAACTGGGAATAGAAAACTTCACCAATAGATAACACACAGGAATCTCGTGAAACATCTCTTTATATTACTAAAAATATCTTCTTGATAAAGATTATAGTGCTTACAGCTTGCTAGGGCATAAAACTCAACCCTCAATACTTCTAAGTTAGAAGTATTTATAATCAGAATTTACAAATGAACCTGTCATAAATGATCAGGACGTGGCAGCCCCTGAATCTAACTAACTAACTAAGTAGATAAAAAATCTAGGAATTGTTGATGATGTGTCTAATTCTCCACGTTGAATCTGGGGAAGTCCGTTGGTGAGTCGCCCACATGACTTTGACTGATCCATTTTCTGACTCATCTTACACACCTCATCTCCTACTCGATCAAGTTGCACAACTCTTCCCATCTTAGTTGATTGGGGATGGTGACTTTGAGTAGTCTACGGTATATTTCATCCACTTTTGTGTACTTGGAAAAAGTCAGTTTGATGATGAAATATACTTGATCTCGTGTTGTATGCTGAGGTATGGCTACAAAGTCTCCAAGAACGCTTTGCCCGTTATACTGCCTTGTATTCCCGAGAACTTGGAACTATCCTTGGCCATTGTAGCCATCTTCTGCTTGTAGTCTGGAAGGGTCATCATCTTGTCATTCAGAACCATCAAACCAGGAAGACCTTTTTTTTGCAGAGCCTCGATCTTGTTGAAAAACCTTTGAACTCCAATGTCCATGTTCTGGACTTTTTCCTCCAACTGCAACATCAATCCTCTTTTGGTCAGAACCCTCTTTACTTTGAGGATCATTTATGTCCTGCCTTCGATTTTCAATTCTTCTAGTTCTTCTCTGGTCTTCGAGTTCGGGAATCTAATTATTTCATTGGCTTCTGTGGGCATTTATCCTAACTCTCCTTTTATTTTGTCAATAACCTACCTGCTTCTTATCACTAGTTCATGTTGCTCGAACATGATTTGCACTTGTTGCACCTCTTTTGTCACCTAAATGAGAAAAATAATGGTGCTTACAAGCCCATTTGGGTCAGCTAGGCAAGATGGTAGTAAAGGAAAGGGTTATAAAGATAAAGCATAAAAGATAAGCAAAGAATTAAACTAAGAATGATAAAAAAAATTAAATTATAGTGCATAAGAACATAAGAACAAGGAACAAACAAGACTCATACCACTAATGGAAAGGATTTTATTAGTGGAAAGAAAACACCGAAGATAAAGGGAGACTTTGGGTCCCCTCTTCCTCCAGGGGAGGGCTCTTGGACCCCCAAATATTGAACTCTTCTTACAAATGAGGAACTAGAATGAAATGTTGAAGAGAATCCAAAGCACATTCATTCGAGAGGTGATATGAATGGCTAAGTGAAATGGTGCTAACATACTCTTGATGAGGAAAGAGGATCCTCCAAAAGAATATCAGTAGCATAAAAATACAAATGAATTCCTTGAAAATTTAGTGCACCCATGGCTTCCTTTTATAGAATAACTTTGAGGCATTATTCAACCAGCTTTTAGTGTGAACAAGGGGCCATTTAGGGCACCCTTAGGTCCTTGACTAGCCACCCAACCAGATTCAGCCAAGATTTGGATGTTAAATCGACTTGGAAGCTGAACCAGAAGTGGGTGGGAGGCCAACCAATATCATAAATGCATCATTTTGAGGGATGCACGGTTTTTTGCATCCACAGTTACGCATCGTGTGCATGTGTGATTTTTCCTGCGTTTCTGAATGGCGCATGTGCATGCGCTCCCTGCGTAGTCTTAGCGCATGCTGATTTTATTGTTGATTGTATAGTTTTGGGACTTTTGGAAATGCATTTTTGGTCCATGGGTGAACTAATAGTTATTTGAAGATGTTGGATTCCTGTAACCATTTGCGGATGAAATTTCAGTGATAACATATACCCCCTGATGTGTGAGGTTAGGAACATACATATAGCCGAAATACATCAATGTTTCTTCTACTGATAATACTTGTGTAATAAAGAGTATTGTGAGGATTATCAAGAGTGATCCATTGGAAGGAGAGGGGGACCTACAGGACCCAAGCTTTTCCCAGGGTGTGGAAAAAATAAAACTGTGTACAAACAAGGCGGGCATGCCCCAAGCTCATGTCATGTAACTCAAAATAATGTGACTAAAGTTGTTGTGGATGTAGATCACTGCAGTGCTCTCCAGGGAAGTTTGATAATAACAGAGGACAATTTTGATGATGAACAAGCTCTAAAAAAATAAGTAAGGACACCTATGGGAAGTGTCGATAAATGTGAAGGCATTGATAGTCTATCAAATTTATGAGGCCTTCGGCTAAGATAAAACAACTACAATAGTCACAAAGTAAGACCCATCGTAACATGAGATAGTGTTGAATTTGAATGTTAAGGGGGTCAATGATAGCAGAGAACAATGGTGGGTTTACCTGTGCCGTCTGAGACTCCTCACTGTAAAGGTAATGAGAATCAAGATACGGTCTCCCTTCTAGAAACTGTACTGATGTCATCAGAAAAGGAGACGCAACTTCACGAAGAGGAGGGCTTCACGGAATACACTTGTATAAAATCAGGAACTGATGAGTAACATGGACGATGTCTAGGAGTAGTGAGACTCTATACTGTCGTTGGTTGGGGAGAGATGTAAAGTGGCAAAAACCATGAAACTGAATCTAGTGTTAGGGGGGAAACTAGATGATGGTAAATTGTGCCAGAGGCGTGACAAAATGGATAAACACAGTGATCAAAAGGTTTATGGGTTGTAGTATACTCGAGGTTTATGGATAATTTCATTGATGCCGGGAAGTGAAAAATGCCCCAACAAAGGGTGAAAAGGGTTGCTTTGCTGGGGAAAGGAAGGTTGCTAAAGGCGACAACAAAAAGTTATGAAAATGCAGAAAAAGGGCTTGTACAATTACCAAAAGAATAAAAAATAAGTTGGGATAACTATGCAGATACAGAAATGGGTGCCTCAGTGTAAGATGGCTTGGCCTCATGAGGGCGCAAGATGCTCGAAAAACAAGTGGAGGGTGGGGGCCCCATAGGTGGGTTTCTATATTAGGGAAATGTATGGAGGACAATCTACATATGGGCAAACTGATGGTGGGTGAAATGTGTTAGCGATAAAAAATGCACTAGCTTTTTTTTTTTTAGAATGATGCCTAATCTTGCAGGGAACTTTTGATTACCTTCCCGTGATCCAAATGCATATTTGAAAGAACCATTGGAAAGCTTAGGATTTCTAGGTGTCGATTGACTATTCAAGCATGTAAAATGAACTCTCCATGACTGAGAAATTTAATTTTAAATTTTTTTTTGCTTTCACCAGCTAACTTGTCTTGAACTTTGCTAGTTAGCTGGTGAAAGCTCTGCTTTTCACCAACCAAGGAGTGGATTTTTAGGTAAATAAGATGGTGAAAGCCTGTCACGGCCAGATTCATCGAAATTTTGCTCAGATTGGAAATTTTTGAGTTGGAATGGAATGAAACCTCTTTGAATAAGCAGGTAATGAATTATCAAAGTCAAATCTAAAGGCTCGTTTTGAGGGATAAGGTCAAAAAGAGGTTTTTCAACTACATTTGGCATCCTTTTCAAAGGCAGAATATCAAGGGTTTGAAGACACATCATCCAACACGAATTTCATCTTCAGGAGATCAAACCAAAGAGCCTTGGAAGGCTAGGCTACACATCATCAACTTTTCAACCACATTTTGAGGATTATCAGATAGGGATTGACCTAATTTTGAGGATCTACTCCTAGTTTCTTGTAAATACATTTTGCTTTCTATTTTTAGAAAATCAGATCCATTGTTTTAGGGTCTAATAACTATGATGTAAAGCTATAAAGCTACAGAATTAAGATAGATGGAGGGGTTCAATCTAAGAGACATTTTCTAGCCATTGAACTTGACTTCTTATTCTGATAATAGAATCACAGTCCTCTTTTGTTTTCAATATCAAATTCTTTCATATATTTCATGATTCTACACTTTATTCCAGTTTAGTTTAGCTTTTAAGAACTGTCATCTTCTTATTAAGATCATAAACTTGGACTAAAGAATTTCTTGTTATCTTGTATGACCCTGCATATGGTTGTATTTGGTTATCTGGACTAGTAATCTTCATCCCCTTTTTTCAACTCTGTTGTCTAATTATTATTCTCTAAAAGCACTATTTTATTCAGATACATGATGAGTGGTTACTTTCGATAGCTATTGAGTTATCTTATTGTTCCAAGCATACAAATCTACCATATTCTTAAGTTACCAAGCACCTTTGGTCTACAACCACAAAGGGTTTCTTGGAGTGATAACAAATTGGCATCATTGTCGGGGAGAGGAGATCGAAGCTCAGCTTCCCTATGAGACGACATAGATTTGATCTTTGATGATAGACAAAGGTTGGACACTACATTGGTTGTAATCATATATCTAGCGAATCCATGAAGGACAAATTCAGTGGAAACTCCATGAAGGACGGATCTATTGGCGACTCCATTGGTATATAAATGAATCAGATCTTAGAAAAGAGGTATGTGTTCTGCAATTTCTCAAGTATTTATGGCTACCCTAATCTAGTGCCTAGTAGAGATGAATGGGAAAATAGTCTTCCTAGATTTCGAGGAGAAGAATGGGAAGTGCCAACTGAACATTTGCTGGACTTTCATGATTACATGCATCGGTTGCAAGTTGTGCATGAGGATGCTCATATATGGCTCTTCTATTTCTCATTAGAGGAAATTGCTCGTGATTGGTACCAGTCTCTGCCTTATGCCAGTATCAACTCTTTGGTAGATTTTCATGTTGCTTTTCATGTGTTTTGTAAAGGCATATTTTCAGATGACTTTCTATTTCCTGAATGTTGTCATGATTTCAATTTACTGTATAAAGATCCCAACATTCATGAAGACTTTGTTGCAGCAGAGGATACTGTTCACTATGATCAGGAGATTGTTGATCCACATTTTGATAACCATGATGATGCTTTTGACATTGTATTGAACGCATCCATTAAATATGGTTGTCATGAAGATTCATAGGTATTGAATGATAATTATAACATAGACACATCTGGCATCATATCAGTTGTGTCTGTTGTCGTAGAAGATCAACATTTTTCTTTTGAGTATATTGATGTCAAAGAGCAAATATTTATATCATCAGGTAAAATTGATAAATCAGCGAGTGACATTTTCAAATCTGCAGAAGATAATGAGGGCAGCGTATAGTTTCAAGATTTGTAGGAACTGAAAGTTTGCAGCAGATACAAAGAGAGTGATGGTGAAGAGGAGCCGAAAGGTTCAGATCAGAAATTGAATTTGTATTTTCCTCTAACAGAGATCAAGCAGTCTACATCTAGCATTGAGACCAGTGAAAGAAATCAACAGCATTGCAGTCGGTTGGATCAACAACGCAAAGAGGTATTTCATCATAACTTCAATGACCCTTTTGCTGACTATTTAGATTCTATGAGTGGCATGGATGTTAAAATAGTTTTGTCAGAAGAAGATTGTCTTTATCGTCCTTTCAAACCTCTTTTCTGTATGATATGGCTTCCTTTATTTTTCGGGGCAAGATCTAGCACGATGTCAATAAATCAGTTTCTCACATGGCTTCAT
>ML811290.1:56372-81820 GCA_009831015.1 Picea engelmannii
ACAAGACTGTTGTTTCTTCCTCTTGCTCTTGGCATCTCACCAAAAATCCTCTTGGCCTCTCACCAAGATTTCTTCAACTCCAAGAATGGATGCGCCCATTTGCCTTAATCAACCTCATGAGGGAAGGTGAGGAGTTTTCTAATCTAACGGTTGAGATTAGATCAGATGGGTGGCTGAGATTTGGTGTATCTTCACTCACCCTCAATTTAATCATAAAGTTATCTTTTAATTTGCATCTCACAAATTAATTTGACTAAGACCCATTTTCGGCAATTTCTCCCCTTAGGCGCCTAGGGAAGAGAAACACTTTCCTTGGTACATTATTAAAAATTTAACACAGCCTTCAAAGACACCTATTATCAGATTGGGGATATCATGAGATATTCCATATTTTCAGGAAGACATTTTCAGGTAGAAGACTCAACAAATTTCCGGAGGAAATGAAGTTAGTTGTAAATGAAAGATTTGATGGAGATAGAGGGCTCGAAATATTTTAGTTGTCTCATATTTTTTGCATTATTTTTAATTTTTATTTCCTAGTAGATAGGGATAATCTGTTGGTGACATTTTTCCATTTAAGATAGCACTTTTGTAATATTAATAATAGATGCCCACAAGGAAGGGAGAGGTCCTCTGCCCATGAGTTGTAATGGTGCAAAAAAATCCATGTTCAACGAGGTAGTTGAATTCCAATAGGGTTCAGCCGAGTCTCTTGCGATCCCACAACAGTCGCAACAAAATATGCAATCAGCAGCAACATGATCACCTTTGTTTGCAAAACCCACTTTTGGAAATAATAAAGGAAACAATACTACTCCATTGAGTCTAGTAGCGGGGCATTTGACCGGAGAACATATGAATAATTTTAATGAATGGTCACCTCGTATGGATGTTGTTGAATCTGGCTCTGATTATGTGGTTACCATTGAGTTACCTGGGGTTAGTGCTTCAACCATATGGGTGGAGGTGAATGATGAAAGGCTTGTTGTAACTGAACAATGTTCCACTGAGTGGTGGAGGGATGGAAACAAAAAATATGCAGTATATCACAAGCGGGAGCTTTCAAAGGGCCCTTACCATGTTGTCTGGCACCTGCCTAGTAATAATAATAATGATGTTGTATCTGTTGAGTTTGTGTGGGCATCTCAAGACAAATGTTTTGTATATGAAGCTACTGGAAAACTAAAAGTCAAAGACCTAAAAGCTGTCTGCAATGTTCTCATTTCAAGGTTGAAGTTATTCTGAAATTTTCAAAACCATGGTTACAGATCTAACCATCCTGCCTATGTCCAACACCTTTCTTCTTAATGAAGATATTGCCACAACAGATTCCATGTCGATGTGCAAACAACATTTCCAGGGGATTTTGAAGTAGACATGCTACAGATAAAGAAGATTGGGAATGATAACAACAAATTTTGGAAAATAGCTAGATGATAAATTGTAAAGGATGAATTAATCCATGCCCAATACTAAAGGCACAGGGTTTGCCAGGTTCTTGGAGACCTCGAAGGGAGGTCTCCATCCCAGTTGGAGCCAGTTGTTAGCGATCAAAAATGCATTGGCATTTTTTTTTAGAATGATGCCTAATCTTCCAGGTAACTTTTGATTATCTTCCCGAGCTCCAAATGCAGATTTGAAAGAACCATTGGAAATCTTAGGATTTCTAGATGTCGATTGACTATTCAAGCATGTAAAATGGAATCTCCATGACTGAGAAATTTGATTTTAAAAAAATATGTTCTTTCACCAGCTAACTTGTCTTGAACTTTGCTAGTTAGCTAGTGAAAGCTCTGCTTTTCACCAGCTAAGGAGCGGATTTTTAGGTAAATAAGCTAGTGAAAGCCTGTCACGGCCAGATTCATTGAAATTTTTCTCAGATTGAAAATTTTTGAGTTGGAATGGAATGAAACCTCTTTGAATAAGTAGGTAATGATTTATCAAAGTCAAATCTAAAGGCTAGTTTTGAGGGATAAGGTCAAAAAGAGGTTTTTCAACTACATTTGGCATCTTTTTCAAAGGCAGAATATCATGGGTTTGAAGACACATCATCCAACTCGAATTTCATCTTCAGGAGATCAAACCAAAGAGCCTTGGAAGGCTAGGCTACACATCATCAACTTTTCAACCACATTTTGAGGATTATCAGATAGGGATTGACCTCATTTTGAGGATCTACTCCTAGTTTCTTGTAAATATAGTTTGCTTTCTATTTTTAGAAAATCAGATCCATTGTTTTAGGATCTGATAACTATGATGTAAAGCTATAAAGCTATAGAATTAAGATAGATGGAGGGGTTCAATCTAAGAGACATTTTCTATCCATTGAACTTGACTTCTTATTCTGATAATAGAATCACAGTCCTCTTTTGTTTTCAATATCAAATTCTTTCATATATTTCATGATTCTATACTTTATTCCAGTTTAGTTTAGCTTTTAAGAACTGTCATCTTCTTATTAAGCTCATAAACTTGGATTAAAGAATTTCTTGTTGTCTTGTATGACCCTGCATATGGTTGTATTTGGCTGTCTGGACTAGTATTCTTCATCCCCTTTTTTCAACTTTGTTGTCTGATTATTGTTCTCTAAAAGCATTGTTTTATTCAAATACATGATGAGTGGTTACTTTCATTAGCTATTGAGTTATCTTATTGTTCCAAGCATACAAATCTACCATTTTCTTAAGTTACCAAGCACCTTTGGTCTACAACCACAAAGGGTTACTTGGAGTGATAACAAAATGGATGGTTAATGATACTATGGAGGTGTAGTCAAAACTAGAATCATGATGAAGTAATCTGGGAGTCCATTGGGTAGGCTAGAAAAATGAAGAGAAGGGGTATGTGGCTAGTTCTCGACGATGCGTAAGACTATCGGGACTCCCATCCCTAAAGGGTGAAAACAACATTAGTGTCAAAGTGTTAAGGGGACTATGAATGGAACAACTCATGTGGGGGAGAGTGCTATCGGGTGACAGTACCAAAATGTAACGGAGGTGACAGTATTGTAGAGCTAGATATAGGGACCCTAAAGGCAAATGTCAGAGGGTGTGACTTGAGATGCAATTGAGATTCAGAGGGAATGATTACATGCCAGTGTCGATCATATACCTGAAGGGGCCACGCTGGTGTGTGATGACCAAGTACCTACACAAATGAAAACCAAATACCCGATGTGAACAATATCTGAAAATAAAAACATATAACATTTATTTGATAATTTTGAACATGAGCAAGCATACCTGAGTGTGTCATGGAAAGATGCTCCACTGGGGAAAAGTGCAAATGATCACCCAAGGAAAATAACTTTGTAAGTGGCCAAAAATGGTTCGAAAAACGAAGCTTATGGGCTCCTATACCAAAAAATGAAAATGGGGAAAAGGGCTTAGATATGGATGGTGGGCCCATAATGCCATCCCAGTCGCACTGACACTATGGGCGATCAGGCGGTAGTTTGGTGGGAGGACATGTACCTCCCCTTTGCTCGAGGATTGATGAAGAAGTATAATTAATTACATTTACAAGAGCATTGGTATGGAGTGTTGGAGGAAGCATATGCAGATATGTGTGGCGTTCTACGGCTAATGTGTGGCGGACATATGGGATAGATGGGAAATGATGAGTATAATGCCCATATTCTGCGCATATGGAACAGGAGAAATTGGTTCGTATATTTTGTTTGCATGTGGTTGATGACTCTATAGTAGTGTGGGACGTACTTGGTGGAGTGGTAAGAAAAATGGGTTCCTAAGGAAGCTAGATAAAATTGTGTAGCTCAGGAACACAAGGACATTTGTGATTGAGTTGTCCTTTTCTTTCACATAAGGCGCAAGGGAGTTGAAATCAGGGAGGTAGTGGAGTGATGTGCTCTTTCTGCTTCCGTCTTCCCCCATCCATAGCAGTGGTGTTGGCGATTGGGGGTGAGGGTGGTGTGGTCGGAGTTAGTACTGGGATCTGCATCAGGATTCCCTCTGACTGAGGGAGGGATGGTTGAGGAACCATCCTGGGTGGATGTAGATACCATACAGGGATGGCGAGTACCATGTTCAGAAGGGTAAACATTGCATCTACTTGGAATGATTCGACTCTAGGTTGGGGATAGAAAAAAGGAATTTGGATAATGGCCTGGGAGACTATCTCCCAAACTAGGATTTTCCCCTAGAGGGGGGGGGAGATCTATGATAAGTGGTGAGGTGGTTCTCTCAGGGAACTCCTGAGGTAGTATTTCTTCAAATGGTGGAACTTTGATATGGGGAGGGGACTCAATGATAGGAGTCTTGTCTCTAATGTTTGTTCCTTTAGAGGAAACTACACACACTTGTGCTCAAAAATATGGGTTTAGGAATGGTGGCGTTCCCTGATAAGTGCCCAACATGGATGGGTCTTGGAATAATCTAGGGCCAATGTTGGCAACTGGAAAATCATTCGAGCTAACATGAACAAGGGGGAGGATGTTATCGATGTTGGCAGAATGGTAAGGCTCGTAATGTGTAAGTTGGTCGATGGTGACGATCTTCCCATTATGGGGGAACATCATCGTACGAAACATAGAAGAGGCAGTCACCTTCATAGCATAAGTGTAGTTGCATCCGAACAAGATAGTGTAATCAAGTTGGGCATCGATAACTTCAATGTCAATGAGGATGGTTTTTCCCCCAAGTTCTATGGGGACATTTTGACAAAGCCCTGTGAAAGATGTTGGTCGACCATATATGTTTAGACATGATTCACGTGGATTCACCTTCATCGATGATACATCGATAAACTGTGGTGTTCCAAATCTTAACTAGTATCTAGAAGGCTACTTGGGTGGGAAGGCGTGGTTCTCCTCTATCTGAATCAAATGTGATCAGCTGCGTGTTAGCTGTGTCGACTTCCCCCAAGGCAGAAAGAAAGGATTTTTGCTGTGATGGAGAGGTTTGGAGGACCTCCAACACAAACATGGTTGCGGGAGACTGGGCTAAGTCATCAGCCAGACTATAATTATGAGCATCCCTAGCATGAGGGTTATGCATATTCCATCATAAAGGCATACGTGGTATGCGAGGAATGGGTTCCATGTTAGGACGTGGAATCATCAATGGTTGGCCAGTAGTAGTTGGTAGTGTTGCTGAGGTGGTTGGGGTAGAGTCAGGAGGCATACCATATTAACGGTTGCGGGTTTGCAAAAGAATTTATTCATTGGTGAGGAGGACACTGTGATCAATCGAATTCTCGGGTTGAGTGGCACCCGGGTTTGGATATTTCCCTATTTGTGGTGGGGTAGGGTTGATCATGTGTTGGGTGTTAATAACACCTTGGTATGGAATGGGGTTTTTCAAAACAGTTGGAGGTGGTGGTTGAAAATATTGTTGTGGGGACTGTGTTAGAGGGCCCTGTGAGTTCATGGATGCCCTCATCTATTGGAGATCGGGAATTTGGGGGAAATGATGAGTATAATGTCCATACTCACCACATATAGCAGAAGGGAGGTTAGTTCAAATATTTTTGTTCTTCCCTTGTCGTGGTATATTGTTATTGGTGCCCCCTTGGGGACCTTGGTATTGGTTTCCCACAATGGGATGGTTGTGGGGGTTATTCCCACCTAGTCCTGGATTGTCATTGTTTCAGTTTCTTCCTTTCTGATTATGAGTCAGATTGGTTGTATTCAATTGTTCAAATGTATGAACCTGTTGAATGGGAAAGGGATGAAAAAAGTTGATGGCAGCATGTGGTTGTCCTAGTGGAGGATGAACCGTCTGGGAAGGAATAGGAAATGTAAAATATGGATTGTTCTGTGGATAGGATCCATATGGTGTATAGGAAGTAGAGGTACTTACACTACTTCTAGGGTTATATCCATGGGTTGGGGGTGGACCCGTACTATATTGAGAGACTGGATATGGCATGGGTATTAGTGGGGGTGCCCCCAATGACTGAAGGGGAACAATAGGATATGATTGTTGGTAAAGGGGAGGGGGGTAGTATGAATTTCCTCTATATGCTAGTGGATATGGAGGTGTACCATACATAGTGGGTTGTGGGGGGTATGGATTGTGGTGTGTTGTGGTACCAATCAATCCATATGTGGAGTGAGACATCCCATGTTTGTCCTGGCTGAATGGCATGGGTCTCAGTGCGTCAGGTAGTACTGTATATAAGTATCCTGACTGTGAATAAATGAGTTTGAACTGTTGGGCCTTGTTGATGGCTTCTTCTTCAGATTGGGGGAAGGTGGCGGCCACATCTTTGGCAAGGAGGGAAATAAGTGATTTGAGAAATCAATTGAGACATTGTTGCGGGGTAGCTTCAGCTTTACAGAGACTACGTCGTCGATGCCATTCGTGAATGTGGTCAACAATGTGCATGGAGGAGGTTTATTTAAACTCCGAGAGTAGCTCGAGGCCATTGTCATGACGAATTGGTAGTTGAAAGAAGGTCAAAAATGATTTTTCCAA
This sequence comes from Picea engelmannii, assembly GCA_009831015.1. Taxonomy (NCBI): domain Eukaryota; kingdom Viridiplantae; phylum Streptophyta; class Pinopsida; order Pinales; family Pinaceae; genus Picea; species Picea engelmannii. The sequence goes on from ML811290.1 coordinate 62,810, forward strand.
GGATTCAAAGGTCACATGGGACCCAAATGTTTCTTCTACATACCACTTGGTTGATGGGCCAGTGAGCGTGCATTGAAATAAGCTCAATCGGATGGAATCACCCATGATGTTGTTTGAAGAACACCATAGGTGAAAGGTCATGATGTGGTTGGTAGGATCATCTCCTGCTTTTCCTTCAAACTTGGGGATGTATGAAGGTAGTTTGGTAGGCATTGCAGGCCATGTGGGATTGTGCAATATAGGATCATTGGCGATTTTCGTCAGATCCGGTATGTTGAGGGAAGCCAAGTATGGGGTATGAGGTGGTGGCAGAGGATTAGTTATGGCCATAGTGTGAGTGTTTTTGGTACCTGAACCTTAAGGGGGACTAGGTGGGTTTGTACTTCCCCCTTGAGAAGAAGTTGGCCCCCCACTTCCTTGTAAAGGAGAGTGAGTGGATGGTTGACCTTGGGAAGTGGACCCAAGTAAAGTGGAACCATAAAGATGATCCCAAGACAGTGGCACTCACGGGAGTGTGAGAAGGTGGAGCTGATGAGTTGGCAAGACTAGGAACTCCCCCTAGAATAGGAGGGAGATTAAGCAAGCATTTGGAATGATGAGGGTTCTTTGGGTCCCCTATGATGTATGACTAGCTAAGTGGATGTGTGCAAATGGTGATGAGAGAAATAAATGAACAAGAGCCTTTGCTGTAATTTTTTGAACCTTCACAATATATTTCACAATCAGATGTAATCAGAAGGGCATCATACATAAAACAATTTGATAATGAAGCATATATGTGGATAGATAGATTTTGTCTGCGTGGGAGAACAAATAAAAAAAATGCTCGTGTCCTAAAATATGTAACGTCCTTCCTCTCAAAATACCAATAGACCTTCCAATAGCACTCGACAGTGGATTCTAAAGCCACCGGAAGAGAAACTAGTGAAGGATGAAGCAATTAGTTATAATGAGGGGTAGAGGGGGCATATCCTGAAAGAGCTGGCGATATTTCCCAATAGCCACACAAAATCCAATCAAGGTGCAATTGCATCCCACAATTGTCACCTGGGTAGATGTCCTAAAATTTGGTCACTACGTACCTTGGTCAAAGTGCGACATTTAGATTTTAGGCCTCAGAAATGGGTCATGAGATGGATCCTGTCCAAGAGGTGGGTGCCTCAAGGGGGGATGCACAAAACAGCCGGACCTCATCCTTCAACCCTTCACGGGTATCTCCCTGCCTTATGGTGTAGGAACACTTGACTTGGAGGATTTTAAATTTCCCTATTTGTCAACTTCTACTATTTTGACGATGTGAGAACCAGATAACAGGGAGTTATTTGGATGCCTATCCCCGAGATCCTACCTAGACTAAAAAAATTCTTTTGGTATCTCCTGTGGAGGAAAACTTAGTGAGTTTTTAGAAATATTTTAGGTGTGGCTATTTGAGAGAATGGGGGTGCAAACCAACCTCATTGAAATTAAGTGGGAGTGGATAGTCTCGTCAAGAAAAGGGTGGGGCGTTTCATAATCCCATTGGAGGAAACTTACTTCAACCTCCGCGATTTCTAGATAAGACTATGTGAGTGATTGGTGAACTTTGTGTGTGAACAAGTGAAAGTGTGCCAATATTTTTAATAATTTAGGTGTCAACTTGCTGCATGTGGACTTCGCTTGGTCCTTACAAGTCTTGATTACCTAATTAACTAAATGTCATTGGTACAACCTTGTGGAATTTTAAAGTCCCTAAGAAACTATCATGTGGACATGTGGGTCCTTACTATTCTTTTAACTCCCTAATGTGATTTAATCTAAGAAAGCTTTGAAACTATCCTAGATTGTGGACATGTGGGCATGTATGGGCCCATTACAAAACCTTAAAACTTCCCTAATGATTTAATCTAAGAAAGTAAATTTCAAAACTATCCTATCTTTGTAGAATGTGGGCATGTATGGGCCCATTACAATCTTAATATGTGTTTGAAAAAATAAACTAAGAGGAGTCCCGAGGGGGTTGTTGTCCTCTCCTAAATATTTTGTCTTTTTTAAGGCAGATGAAATTTTCCTTCAACCTCTTTCTGATTCTCAAGATCGCTTTGGGGCGCGAGAGAAGAGCATACTCAACGATTGAGATCCAATTTTTTGTCCCAATGCAATTTTTATATGTGATGTAGACTGATTCCAACTTAAACTTTAATCAAAGCAAGCCATCCATGTGGCAACATGAAAGCAAAAAAGCAAAAATAATGATTTTTAACCCCCTAAGTGCCTATGTTTTGACTATTCCCTTTATATGGAGAGGGAATGTAAGTGTGGTGTAGATTAAAATGTGCATGAAATCAATTTTAAGAAGGCTATGGGCCCTCCACATATCACAAAAAGCTAACAATATGTGTTTTTTTGCACAGGTGCGCAGGTCTCAGAGTAGACAGAGGCATTGTGAGTGCCAATGCTCGAACCGAAGATGACTTATGGGTGCAGGTGTGCAGAGGGAATTGATCAATACAGTGGGTTTGGCACACATGCGTTGAAGACACACCTCTGGGTTAAAACATGCACGCACCGTCTGTTACATGACTGTGAAGAAAATTTTGGATGAAATTCTCTCTGCTCAGCTTAGAACTTGGCTTTTTGCAGGTCGTCTTGGGCCAGTTATGATCCCTGCAAGTTAAAGAAACAAAAAGAAGAACTAAAATAGCCCAAATGGGGTAGGAAATTGATACATTTCCCCAATGGAGTCGCCAATCTGTTGCACCTCTTTTGTCACCTAAATGAGAAAAATAATGGTGCTTACAAGCCCAGTTGGGTCAGCTAGGCAAGAAAGCAATAAAGGAAAGGGTTAGAAAGATAAAGCATAAAAGATAAGCAAAGAATTAAACTAAGAATGATAAAAACAATTAAAATATAGCGCATAAGAACATAAGAACAAGGAAAAAACAAGACTCATGCTACCAATGGAAAGGATTGTATTAGGGGAAAGAAAACACTGAAGAGAAAGGGAGACTTTGACCCCCCTCTTCCTCCAAGGGAGGGCTCTTAGACCTCCAAATATTGAGCTCTTCTTACAAATGAGGAACTAGAATGAAATGGTGAAGAGAATCCAAAGCACATGCCTTATAGAGGTGATATGAATGGCTAAGTGCAATGGTGCTAGCATACTCTTGATGAGGAAAGAGGATCCTCCAAGAGAATATTAGCAGCATAAAAATAGAAATGAATTCCCTGAAAATGTAGTGCACCCATGGCTTCCTTTTATAGCATAACTTTGAGGCATTATTCAACCAACTTTTAGTGTGAACAAAGGGCCATTTAGGGCACCCTTAGGTCTTTGACCAGCCACCCAGCCGGATTCAGCTGAGATTTGGATGTCAAATCGACTTGGAAGCTGAACCAAAAGTGGGTGGGATGTCGACCAATATCATAAATGCATTGTTTTGAGGGATGCACGGTTTTTTTCATCCACAGTCGCACATCATGCACATGTGATATTTTTCCTATGTTTCTGAATGGCGCATGTGCACATGCTCCCTGTGTAGTCTTAACACATGCTAATTTTATTGTTGATTGTATAGTTTTGGGCCTTTTGGAAACAAATTTTTGGTCCATGGGTGAACTAATAGTTGTTTGGAGATGTTGGATTCCTGTAACCATTTGTGGATGAAATTTCAGTGATAACAACACCATGGGTAAAATTTCGTTTATGGAGTTGGAGATATCCATCCAAATATTCTCCTTAGCCTCTGCCAGTGTTTTACCCCCCATTGTTTGTTTCTGAAGCTGTTGGATTTCCTTCTTGAGATTCTCTAATGTTTGCCTCTCAGTGTTGTAGCTTGTCTGGTAAGAAGACTTGAGCTCCTGGAGATTCTCCACTTGTTTTTTAAGTATGTTGATTTATGTTCCTTGCAGGGTCATCTCTTCCATGGATTTTGCTAACTCCACAATTTTTTCCAATGCTGTCAACGGGGTTGCTGATGGAATTTTTGTTGCTGTGGTTGTTGGTAAAGTTGTTGTGCTAACTCCTGCAAGAGGGATTGCACTCAATGGGATGACATCCATGGGAGTTGATTATTCCTTCTCCTTCAACAACCTTTCCAATTCTGCCTCGATTTCCTTTATCTATGTGTTCTGCTACATGATTAGCTTCAACAGTTCATCTTTCTCATCTTCTTTCTTAGCTATTTCTTTAGCCTGTGAGTCCTCTGTAGGTGGAAATTTCAGTTCCTTTCTCAGATATGCAATGTCTGCATTATTTTTCTTTAACATCTCCTCTGATGCTTTTACATTAAAGGGATCATACCCAATCTTGAGCACCAACTCCTCTAAGGATTTTATTTTGTTATCCTTTGAAAAAGAGGATATTTTTTCCAGTTTCAACTGGGCCTAAATATTGTTTAGAGATACCTATAATTTTGCAGATATAGAGGAAGCATGGGCCAATGTGGAGAAAACTATTTCTCCAGTCTGTCTATGCAGATCCATCTGGTCAGTTGGATGGACTTGTTTGGTGTCAAAAACAATAGTTGACCTTTTGTATTCAGTGATCTCTTTGGGTTGAGGCACCTGTGCTTACAGAAATTCCAGATGCATTCTTCCTTTCTCTATATCAAAAGATGATAAAAATCTATGTTGTGTTGTGGATGTTTGATTCTATAACTGAGCGTAAGTGTTGTTGGTTAGCATCTGGTTTTTCTTCTTGATCAGATCATATTTTTTGAAAATGATCAGAGGTATGGATCCCAATGGAGTTTGGGTGGTCACAAATATATCTTTCTACTTCTTTGAAGAAGAAGTTTACACCACCTGATGTTTTTCCTCAACCACTTTGGTAGAGTGGTGTTCTTCCTCACCAGACATGTGAGTAGTATAAGTGATTTTAGCTCTTTTACTGTATACTTGAAAATCCTTCGTTGATACTTCAGTGACTGAAGGAGAGGAGAGGCATCCTTCCTTGGCCTTTTTTCCTTTGGTACCTATGGAGTAGAAGTCTGTGAGATAGTGATTGAAGGAGATTCATGTTCTTCAGCATTTACCAGGGTATTTGCCTCCCACTCTGTTTGGTTCACATACTTTTCAATTTCTGGTTTGAGGGTGTGAGCATAAGGTGAACTTTTGTTTTTAGATCTCATCTCTGCAATGATCCCACTTGGGTCATAATGCCAAATGAAACTAGTGTTGAATTTCATTTCCTTTAATATTTTATCTACCTCTTCTCCAGCAGCTCGATTGTTGCAGATAAATGGTCCTATTTGCCCTTTAATCCTCATATGTTGTTTTTTCTTCAGAGACAAAATGAATGTTATCTGAATTTATCTTCTGATGAATATACTCCAGTGCAAATATCCACACAGGAAAATACTTGGGAAATTTGTATGGATCTATCTCACACCCATACACTCTGATCTATGTGTGATTCTGATACAGGAACCAGTCCCTGGTCTTTGTGAGATCCGAAAGGTGAAGAAATATTTGGATCTCCTTGTTTATCCTCAGCTCTGGTCTTCCACTGAGCATGCTTACCACTGGGTGATAAAAAAACTCAATAAACTATTTAAAACTAAACTCAGTGGAGTTTCTTCTGAGTAGCGAAGTCCATAAGGTTATTGCCTGCGGTTTTCCCTCCTAGTCCATTTTCTGCATCAGAAAGGAGAATTTCTCGGCTTGATAAAACATAAAAATGTAGGCTAGTATTGAAAAATACCGGAACATGCCTTCTGTGGGGAAATTTGACAGTTGCCCGTACAGGTTTTCGGCCAAGAAACCGTTGTAGTCAAACTGGATGGCAACCTTCTCTTCAGCAGAGAAAATGGACAGGAAACCTAGGATAGGTTCATCCACCCATTTGTCTAAGGAGTAACCGAGCAAACAACATAGTGATGAAATGATTTGGTTTCTCTTTTATGAAAATATGGAGGAATGGTAAGGGGGATTCTTCTTGGGAAATTTGGCATCTTACGAGAGGAAAATCTCAAAGATTTGCGCTCTTTGGGGAAAAGACAGGTTCTAATACATTTCTGTCAAAATTTCAATGGTGAGGGGAGAACGGGGTTCAACTCTGGGTACCTGCATCATTTGATTGATGGTATCAGGTGTAATAGAGAAAAAGGTTTCTCTAGAAGACGATATTATGGCTCTCTGATCCAGGAGGTAGTGCGCTTGGCATTTGAGGGAAAATTCTAGAAAATGGTGGACTTGGGGAAAACAATATAGAGGGGGATTTGACTCCCAGAGCCCGATTTCATTGCTATGATCGATGAATGTGTCTTTAAACCATGAATGTAACTCAATGACATCAAATTCGCAACTGGTTTATGAGATTGAATAATATTTGTCTACTAATGGAATCTGATTGAGATCGACAGGAGGTGGGAGGAAATAATTTTCCTCAACACTTGACTTTTTAGATTTGGGCGCCATTGATTTCCACTGGTATCTACACATTGAACACATGTTAGTAGGTAAAAAGGCTATGGTTGGGCGAATTGTTGCAGAGGCAAAGGAAAATGAGTCTTTGATATGCAGGGACTATTAGAAGAATGTGAATGATGGAAACGGGGTTGGAATTTAGTGAATGGGTATTCGTTGGGCGAAAAGGACAAGTCAAGAGAATAACGGGTATGTAGCTAATAATAAATGGATAACAAGTATTTTAGAGCATGAGGGGGCAAGCGAAGGATGTCTGACGTGTGTACCCATATGATGTGGAGGGTGGTTATTAGGAGGTAAACAAGTGAGATATGACCCATAACGGTTAGATGGAGGGGACATGCTGACAAGTTCACGAGATGGGACTTCTGAGGAGGGGTTTCAGGTGTGACATCTCGAGGTGGTGGTGGTAATATTGGATGGATGGTAATCATTAACAAGTTTGGAGTGGAGGAGGTATGACGCAATGAGTTGATGCCAGGTAGGGATGGGGCCTGCCAAAAAACTATTTCATTTCCCCCCCCCCCCTTCGATGTTAAAGGTAAGAAGCTTGGGGGTTTTGGAATTTGTTGTTGATCGTTGATCTAAGCATCGCGAGATTAGTCGTTGATCTAAGCGCGCTCTTTATCCATCATATCAGGCCCCCCCCCACCGTTAAAAATAGAACGGTCAGGGGGGGGTTCAGAATCTCCTGTGGACCATCCATCTATGCGCTGTCAGGAAGGCCATAGATTTGAGCGCACAATTTAATTTCCATTTCGGACCCCCCCCCACACCTTTAAAGGTAGAATGGTCTAAGGGGTCTGAAATCTTATCTTAGCCGTAGATCTGTGTGCCAACGATTCGGTCATATATCTTTGCGCAAAATTTAATCTTCGGGCACGATTTTATAAATGCATCATAACTTAGGCTTAGTTCTTTTTGTGAGTTTTGTGCACTGCTTCCCTTGCTTTGTCACCACAGGGTTAGGAAAGCACCTAAAACATCAGAATCATACATTTTCTTCGAACACCATTCAAACTTTATTGAAAGAAAAGTTGGCTAGCCTATGTCTTATCCTACCTACCTACACCTTTAGCCCATATTAAATTGTTGGACTAAGAGATTACTCTACCCTAGGGTTATTTGACCAAGATTAGACAGTTTGATCAAATTTATTCACTAGCTAACCTATCTACTTGGCTAATATTAAACAGTTTAACCAAGCTTATTCACTAATCCTATCAAGATCAATTCAAAAGGACCTGACCATGTTTAAACAATATGGATCAATTCATTGTTATTGCATGGGGCTTTGTTCATTTTTTCCTCTATGCCCTCTTTCTTCTTTCTCTTTCTTTTCTTTCTTTCTTTCTTTTCTTTCTTTTTCTTTCTTTTCTTTTATTTTTCTTTCTTTTTCTTTCTTTTGAAAATAATTTGCATGAATGAAATATTATTTGCAAGATAACAAACATCAATAGTGAAAAATTTTCAGTGACCAGATGATCCTATAAATTATAGGGTTATAACATAACCCATAGCCCCAATCATGTGTGTCTTTGTAGTCTTCCAAGAAGGAATTGAGAAAGTACGGGGCCCATCTCATCGAGATCCCATTCACGCATTGTGGTGCAGCCGCTACCACTCCTGCTGGAACTTCTTCTTTCCTACACTTGCGCATTAGTTTGCACCCTAGAGGCCTTGTGGAAAATCTCGTCACGGGATCGTTGATGTGACTGATTTTGATCCCCCTCTTCCCTCTGTCTATGCCATATTTCTCCTTAATCTCATTGGATATGGCCTTTTCCTTTGTCTTATCCTCAGATATTGCTCTGGCTTCTCCCCATCCATGGGAAACCTAGTAATTGAGGCTAACAAATCTACATGGATAGGCAATGACCTATCCATCCACAAAACTCCTCCATGCATCCTTGTTAGGAGTTGTTTCACACATCCATTGATGTGTTTATCACACCCAAAATGCGGTATGTCTAACAAATTTATGATCCCTGTGTTGTAAAGTCCCAAAATCCACTACATAGGTTCCAACAGTGGTGCACCTGATGGACCCTCTCCTTTGTACTCCATATAATTTTGCTACGCCAAATCTGGTAATTTGATGACATCTGGGACGTCATGGTTAGAAAAACTGATACCATTTACCCCTCTTATCATTTAGTCATCTACTTTCACTCAGTCGGATTTTTGGCATTACTATTTCAAACTCTTCTAGTGCACGTTGTACTCCTTGCACACTAACTTCAACCTAGAGTTTCTTCTTCCCCCAAAAGGATGACGCCCCTACCTCTAGTACGCCCTCAAGCTCTATTTTGTATTCCTCTTATGATTCTTGGCCTTGATGCTTTGAACCCATGGCATGTTCTTCGGTTTATGGACCTTTTCTTCTTGATGCATCAGAATTTGTTCTTTCTGTGTCTTCCTCCATATGACTAACCTCCTGTGTTGGATTTTTTTCCTCCTCCACCCATGTAGTAGTAGGCTCATAGTATGGCATATGAATTTCATCGACATCCATGATTGTCGGCATGTCATTTTTCCCTGTTTGCACCACCCGAGCGTCATTTCTTATGTTTCATCTGACCAAACTCAATGCTCCAACTCTCAGTGGAAATATCCTGCTAAAATTTAGATGATTGAACTACAAATATCCACTTGCTATCATGAATTCTCACTCTCTAGTGCTTAAATTTTGCTCTTCATTCTTATCCTTAGAAATAAACAAAAATGATTGCATTTCCCCCCTTTTTCCAACTTTATAGCGAGACGACGTACTAACAGTTGTCACTTTTTCACTTTTTCCTATGCACTACACTTTTTGAACCTGTCTACTACTTTCCATCACGCAGTGTCTTCAACACTGGTTTTTTCATGACACATTGTTAATTCTAACAATCCTATCACATCAGAAACCTTCTAATATTCTCCTATCTTTTTTTCTTTTTGTTATATTTCTTCTTTTCATGGATTTTTTTCTTTTTCTTCTAACATCTACTATATACAATATGTACAATCATACCTTCTCTTTCTTTTTTTACCTTAGGTTGTTAGGTCGACTGTCTTGATACATCTTCAATCAACTGTTATTCACCAATCCTATGAGATTCTTCCTTGCAAGATCTTTCATTTGCACAACACCTCCATTTGTGATGGCCTCTACCTGATAAGGCCCCAACCATCACATCTTGAACTTCCCAGTGTGTTGTAAATACCTATTTTCATAAAGGAGAACTAGATATCCTTCCTTAAATTTTGTATTCTTTATGATCATATCATGCCAAGCTTTGTCATTTGATTTATGTACTTCCTAGTGAAATCATTCTTAAATTATGTCTTCTTCCAGTTCCATCAGCTGATCCAATCTTTCTTGCACAACACCTTATTTTTTCATGTTGGTGATTATTGCAATGCACAAACTAGGTACTAAATAATCCAATGGAACCATTGATTCCTACCCATACACTAGTATGAATCGTGTATGTCTCGTAAGTTTATTGCATGTAGTCATGTAATCCCATAACACTGCTGATAACTTTAAATCCAAATCATACCTATTGACATTACAAATATTTGTCAATGCATTTTCTAGAATCTTGTTAAAAGATTCTACTATACCATTTTCCTGGGGATGGTAAGGTGTTCTCTTTCGATGATGTATCTTTAATTCTTCCTTCAAAGCTCTGATTGTACTATTAATAAAATGAGTTCCCTATGTTAGCACTCTATAAATCTGTTCGGCTGATAAACAAACGACAGAGGTAACTTTTTCAACCAACTTTGAGACCTGAAACTAAGCTTTCGGATCTGGAGAGGGCTCTCTCGGGAGACACAGTCTCAGCGTGGGATATGGCTTTAAATATGTGGGTATATTTAACACTATCAGATAATAAGATCTGGTTTCATTGGCGTAAGATGGTAGGACCTCGAGCTATGGATTCAATTTGAGGAAATGATGGAAACGAATGAATCGGTGACTAAGCTTCATAGGATAAAGTCTAAGAGAGAAACAATCTTCAATGCAAAATCGTTGAGTGGGGTGGGGAGAAAACACAGAAAGAAAATCGGAACACCATTGAGGATGAATTAGAAGTTAAATTTTAGAGGAATATGTTTTGTCTAAATGTAGAAAATAAGTGGGGTTGCGCAGTGAATCCACGGGTTCAAAATTTCGTTCTGAATTAAACAAAAAAATATATGAATAAAGAAAACATGAAGTACATATTCAAGGAAGGGAAAACGATACATCCAACCGCTACAATTACAATCTTTTCATCAAACTATGGGACTTTTGCATTAAGCTTCAAACGAACTCAAATTACATTCCATAGACGTTGTCTATACTAAATGTTTCCAACCAACTTGGATTACATTGAAAAGATAAAATATATAGGTGAGGGCGTCACTTGGGCTACCATGATTTTCTAATTGATACCTCTAAAAAATAGAAAATTGATTGTTCTACATTTAAAGACTCTTCGCATGATGTTTTTCCAAAACTAGACAACCAATACATCTAGCTACATTTGACTGTTTGTAATCTTCCACGGGGATCCAGTTATCGGTCAGGCCTCATCATGAGAGAGTGATGTGTCAATGCTTCCCTTCGATCAAATGTATGAATGGACAAGTGTTTGTCAGAGTCTCGCTTTCTATTGTAACGAATTTCATTCCTATCGCGTGCTCATTTGCTGGAACAAATGTGCGCAACAAGTGGATGCTGACTGTCATGGTCATTATCAGAAATGAAAAAATTGTCATAGGGAGATGTCTCCTTCAAAACTGTTGAGATTTTCTTTCTGTTTGCAGGTACAGGACAAACTTCATCTAATCTTGTTTTTTATGCTCGTTGGAGAGAACTACGCGGGATATCTCCTTGGTCGTTTCACATTCTCTAGAGTGTTTTTCATACCTTTCTTCCGACAACCAATGTTCTTAACAAAATAGTACGATCAAATCCTTTTCCTCTTTGAGCTATCTTTTGAGCCATGTCATGTTCCCTTCACGACCTTGTGTTGCTGACGCTTCCATGGTCTTTGTTGCTAGTTGTTGTCTTAGCTCCCTGTTTTCCTGGTATAGTTCAACGATGGATAACTTCGCCTACTTCAGCTGCTGAGATGTTTTCTGATAATTTGTACCTATGGAATCCATCCTCCTTGTTCTTCTCCCACTTTCTCATCTTTTACCTTCCAAAAGTTTCAAGCAAACAAAGGGCATAAGTAAATTTTCAACAAACGATCGTGCACGCGGTTCATCTAGGATTCGGGTTTCCCCAGCTTCCTTATTCTTCCTTGGCCTACCACTTCTCTGAGTTATATGTTTTTGGGGAGAAGGGGCTTCTATTTTCCTTCCTTCCTGCGTAGTTCCTTCCACTCTAGGTTCCGCATGGTGTGATGTCATCATTTCCGTGGGTAAAGGAAAAATACCCCTTGTATCCCTCGGGATGTCAGTTGTGAGTGAGAATGAATCCCAAACACTTTGGGGTTCGGGTATGGTGATTATTCCACTTTGCATGCCCTTATTTATGCTTTGATAGGTCACCATGCCATGACCAGTATTTATCTTGCGTGCAGTGAATCCGACAAATACCCAAGATGGAGAATTTGATCGACCTGGGCCTACGAGAAAACTTACACACAGAGTTTGAATCTGATTTCATGAATAACATGGGTGAAGAACCTCTGGGATTTATAACAAATAAGGCGAAAGGAGGAATCATGCCAAGGAATAGTGAATTCATGGTGACTAGATGTTTTGAATCGAGTTACATATTTTCCATGGCACATCCCCATGTGTAAGGTTGAGGCGATAAGGAATGCGGGGCATACATGATACGAACAACATGGTTTTTCATTCCCTCGACCTTCATAATGAGCTGATAATAGTTTATGCACTTGCCTACATGACTTCCATTAACTACTTGACTCGACCTGGGGCACATAGAGGATACCTTTTAATTGGACCCGACTCTCTGGGAATAACATACTCGTACCATTTACGCATGTTTCGACTCTGACATCCCTTCCCGTTTCCAAGGGCCAACAGTCCACTTGCTGACTTCAACCCCTTCACTATTATGTACATGACTTCACATGTTTGGAAACATGGCCATAACCTTATTGGAAACCGAATCTAACTGAAAGAAAAATGGCGGTGCTAACGACTAGCTCCAACAGGGTTGTTATCCTCTCTGTGAGATAGCAAAGAATAGTAGACCAGGTGTCTGACCATTGGGATTTATTTCGAATCTTTGACATCGCAATATGAAAAAAAATATGAAACCTAAACCTATCAATGCAGCTTCCAAAAGACTCAACATAAAACTCAGGGCCTTCACTTCAGGCTTTAGTTTTTTGCTGACTTAATGACTCGACACAAAAATAAAATGACTATTTACAATGACCTGTGACTTGAATGGATTTTATTTCATCAGATAATGTTTGAGGAACCTGTCATTTACAGGCCCCCAAATAAGGCACTCTCCATTTAGTTCTTCCATAAAATAAGAATTATTTCCGCGATGGGCACCAATTTTGAATGGACTCGTCCATAGATTATCTAATTTTTCATGCTTTCCTTTGTCCTCATTTCTCGCGTCCCATCTCAAAACCACATCACCCAAATGAAAATCCTCCATCTTGGAATGATTGTCAAAGGCTTTCTTCATCTTTTCCTAGTGGATTTGTGATCGGTTGTACACTTGTTCCCTCATCTGTTGTGTGTGAACTAGCTGATTCATTCTTCTTTGTGCGTCATTTGGCTCACCCTCCTGCTCTTGCAACAACTTTCTGATAGGCAACCCCAATGTGGTAGGGAAAATTGTGTCTGCTCCATATATGATGTGAAAAGGTGACATTGAGATGGACTTCTTGGTGGTAACTTGATATGCCCACGGCACATAGATAAAAATTTTATGCCAAGATTTAATATTGTCTTGCAGGAGTCTTTTGATGATCCTGGTCAGGCTCTTATTTGATGATTCTGCTAACCTATTTCCTTGTGGGTAGTACGTTGTAGAATTCCCCAGGGTTATGCTGTAATCCTGAAAAATATTCTCCATATTATTGGACTTGAATGTGACTGCATTGTCTATTACTATCTTGGCGAGGAATTTGAATATTGACAAGATGTTTATCTCTAGAAATTGGATGATGACTGCGTCAGTAGCTTGCTTCGTGGGGATCGCCTCTATCCACTTTGTGAAATAGTCAGTGGCGATGAGTACCCATTTGTGTTGCGTTGAGGATGGTGGATTTATTTCCCCTATAAAATCCCAACCCCACTGCATGAACGGTGCTTTGATTAAGACCGCATTTAGTGGCGGGAGCTATAGTTTTCTTCTTTCGTCGAAAATTTGACACTCATGGAAGATGGAAACTTCTTTGTAGACATTCACAAATATGGTGGGCCAATAGTAACCCACTCTTAGTATTTTGTGCATGGTGGTTTTCAAATAACAGTATCCTCCGTAGTCTCCTTTGTGAAATTCTTATGTGGCTAGATTCGCACCATTTTCCAGCAAACAGCTCAGTAACATCCCCTAGGATCTTTCCAGTAGAGCGAGTTATCTAGAATGCAGAACTTGAATTGTTTAAGCTTGAGAAATTTGTCCTTAGTATTACTTACGCCTAGAGGGGCCTGCAGGTTCTTCAACACATAGATGATTTCAACATACCATGGCAAGTCAAAGAACTCCTAAGACACTTGCGCAGTCATTTCTTCATGTGGACTCTCTAACAGATTGACAATAAAATTGATTCCCACAACATCGCAGTCCAATTGTGCCATTAGCTTCGCGAGGCCCTGACCCTTAATTAGTTTCACCGACTTAATCTCCGGGTCATATTCCAGCATGGCCTATATCCATTTTCCTATCCTCCCTTCGGTGTTGGGCTGAGTCAGGATATCCTTAAGTGAATTGTTGGGCACATAAGAAATAAAGTGGGAGTGCAATATGTACATCCTGAACGCTTTCAAGGATTTCACTAAGTCATATTCTTGTTTTTCCATAATGTTGTACCTTAGTGGAGCATCTCACAACGTCCTGCTAAAATAAGCTATAGGCTTCTCGAAGTTTTGCTCGTCTTTCTGTAACAACACACCAACATTTGTATTCTCTGAGGCAAATCAAAACAGGATGAAATATTTCATGAAATATGGATTGGCTAGGACAGGAGCTCTAGTCAATGCCACCTTGAAATCTTCAAACAACTTCTTGGCTTTCGGGTTCCACTTGATCTCATTTCCCTTTCTGAGCATGCAAGTCATATGCTTTATAATCTCTACTAGGTTTAGGATGAATCTCCTCAAGAAGTTTACATTTCCTAGGAAGGATTGTACTTATTTTTTACTACCCGGAGTACCAATTTTCAGGATTCCTTCAACTCTGTTGGGGTCTATCTTAATGCCTTCCTTTGATATAATATGTCCCAACAACTTCCCTTCTTCCACCCCGAAATGTGATTTCTTTAGATTTAGTGATATGTCGAACTTCCTGCACTTTTGGAAAACTTTCTTCAATTGCTTGAGGTGTTGTTTGTTGGAGGCAGAGTATACCGTGATGTCGTCCAGATAGATCTCAATGAACTTGTCCTTTTTTTCATCAAATGCGATATCCATTTCCCTCTGGAAAGTAGCTCTAACGTTCATTAGGTCGAAGGGCATCTTGGCGTACATGAACATTCCCCATGGACTTGTGAAAATTGTTTTTTCTCTATCGTTTGGGTGGACCATGATCTGATTATACCTCGAAAAACCATCCATCATGGACATCTTCTAGGACCCCACCACCTTTTGCAGGATATAGTCCATTTTAGGGAGAGGGTAGTGGTCCTTTAGGGACACTTTGTTTAAGTTTCAGAAGTCCACACACAGTCTTATCCCACAACTCTTCTTCCTTACAGGTACCAAATTAGCTACCCATTTCGAGAATCTTAAAGAAATGATAATCTTAGCTTCGAATAGTTTCTTTACCTCCTTCTAGATCAGCGACAGTAGCAGGGGATTTATCCGTCGCAGCTTATGTTTGAACAACTTCTAGTCATCTTTGAGAGGGATGACGTGATGAATTAATTTAGTGGAATACACCTTCAAATCATCATAGCTCCATGCAAAGACGTTGGGGAAATGCTTCATGAGCTTAACATAGTCTTTATTGACCTATGGACTGAGAGTTTTCGATAGTTTTATCATTTTCAGGTTCTCCTCAGTCCCGATGTTGCAGTCTTCCACGTCCTCTTCGCTTGTAGTGATCTTGGGATTTTTAGCCACGTCATTTTCGTTAAACAACTTTTCCAGTGGCACTAACCCCTTCAGAATGATGTTATTTTTTAGTTGTATTATGTCCCTTACGACGATATGGTTCTGGAAAGGGTCATCATTACTGCATGCATCTGCACTCCTATCTTCATCGCAACAACATTCATCATCAATGTTTATGTTAGCAAACTCGTCGCTCATCTGAAGAAATCTTTCTACCTACTTATCATCCTCAAACACTTGCCAGTATTTGATATTATCAGGCACTGTCAGCCTATTTTTGACTTCAATCTCATATTTTTTGTTTGGGAATATGGGAATTTTAAAAACTGAGGCCTAGGTGGCCAACGCATTGGCAATATGATTTTGCTCTCTTGGGATAGCAGATAGGTCATACTTTAAAAAGTCCTGGAGGAGGTCTAGTGGCAAGTTTTTGTACGCTCTCATCCTGGGGTGATTTGTCTAATATATGCATTTAACCTGGTTTATGACTAGTTCAGAGTCTCTGCACACTGTTATCTTATTTGCACAAAATTCTCTCAACACCTTCAGGCCCAGAATCAGTGCCTCATACTCGGCCATGTTGTTTGTGCATTAAAACGCAATATTGTATGAGCACAAATTTGTGCCCGCTTCAGGGGGGCTTACCCATATGCCGACACCTGCCCCTTCCTTACTAACAGTGCCATTGAAAATCATGTTCCATATCTCATTTTCCATGTGGTCTTTTGGGCCAGCGCACTTTGTTGCTTCCTGCATGGTTTCATCATCGGTTGTCATTGTGGTTGTCGACTCTTCCTCTTGAAAACTCAGGTCATTATAGAATATAGAAGAACCAACCTCAGTGTCGATGGAGTATATGGGGTGCTTTTTTAGCTGTGTTTTGTTTCTTACCATGTATTTCAGCAACAATTCTCTGTACAACCATCTTTCCTGGCCAAAGATAAGAATGGTGGCATATGACATGTCCATTTGCGAGGTCTCCTTTAACTTCAAAACCCATGATCTAGAAAGCAGCATGCCAAAATTAGGTGGTATGTCTGCCATGACCACGTCCATAACCATGTTCTTTAAAGGAATTTGGGCCAATGACACGACCATGTCCTTAATGAGACCCAAGCACTTGATTTTCCTCTAATCAAAAGAGAAAAGGTCCATGTAGGGCCTAGTGATATCCAAACCCAATTCATCCATGAACACCTTTGGCATGAGGTTGTGTGACATGTTGGAATCTAGCATGGCATTATGTAGGGTCATGTCATGAAATTTTAGACTGACTTAAAATGAAGGTACGTCCTTAATATCACTTGTCTCCTCAACGCGCGAACCAAACATAATAGCAGGGTGATCGTCTTGGATATTCAAAGTATCGGGGGTCCCTCCCATTTTCATCATTTTAATAATCTATTACTCACCCTTTCTTATAATTTTGTTGATAGGGACAGATATTTTGATTTTATCCATTTCATTCTCAAAGTTAAAAGGGGGACAAACTTTCTCTACCTCTTTTCCACCCGCTTCTCGGCTTACTTCTAAAGTTTTCTCCAAGGTATCTTCCTTCGAATTTTCCTTCTCTGTCACATCCTTGGTCATGTTGTTTGGACTTGGTCAGCTTGTGGAAGGCGTGTCCATTGGAGGTTTCCTTACGGGATTCATTTGTTGAGGCTCGATAGACGCTTCCTTTCTCCTGATGTTATATCTTTTCTGAAACTGCATGATGGCATTCTGATAACCTTTTTTGAACTCTTCCACTTCCCAGGACAACACGTCATCAGTTTCCCCAATCCATGCATCATCAATTTCTATCATAAAATTGTTGTCTCTGATCATGTACCGATCATGTTCCCTCTTTTTCAAAAACACATGCAGGTTCTTGTCATTGCAACAATACATTTGTTCTTCGAACATCTGGTCAAAGTATTCATCCGTGTAGTTGTTTTGGAATGGAGGCCTTGTATGATGGTCACCTTGATATCTCTTCTCCCTCTGTTCCCTCTATTTGATCTGAGAAACATGAACCCTCCTAAGGTTCTGATTCTTGGGCTGGGGGTCATGTTGTTCCCAAGCAGTGGGTCTATTTCCCACAGACATTTTCTCCATTAGCTTCTCCATGGTTCTCATCATTACATCAAATTTTTCATCTGTGGATCTCGACATCGATGGATGCGCATTTTCTTGTGGATTCTTATCGCCTCTGTTGAATTGTTTCCTAATATTCTTGGACGCCATCATATTTACCTTGACTTCAATCACATTGCTCATTATTTGATCTAGGTTTGTTGATCTTCTTTCTCTCAATAGCAGTGTGAGATCGTTGTCAAAGGAGTCGGCGTACCACAATTGTGTAGCCCTGGGAGGTGGTTGAACTTTTGCAGGAATCGAGTTATAAACCTTCATGAAGCGAGCTGAGAATTCTTGCACCGTCTCTTCCGATGCCTTCTTCATATTATTGTACTGTGTTAACAATTGCAAGGGGTTCTTCTTGTGTTAAGGTCCTAACCCGCACATAGGTAGATCAATGTATTCGGATGTAATAAAGGTCAATATTAATAAGAACTTTCAATAAAATAGAATAAAGTGGATGTAAGAAGGCCTAATAGAAGCTTCCACTTCTAGAAGGATCTTCCTCTAGATGCTTCTCTTAATAGACATATTTAGTATAAATAAGGGGCGAGGGTATGTGAACCCTATCTTGGAGATTATTGTAACAGAGAACTGCTCGACTGGAGGTTGCCCCCTCGAAGAGGCCTGTGAACATTGCTATCTAAATCAAAGTGTTGTTTCTGTTGCTATTTTGTATATCATTTCTGTGTATTGTGAAGATTATGCTGGATATTTTACTCTTATTCTGTCATTTCTAGCATTTCATTTCTGTTCTGCATATTTTATATATCTGGTATCTTGCAAGTGGTATCAAAGCACTTTCCTTGGCAGAAATTGTGGGTATTTTTTTTCAGGGTAGAGACGTATTCTGGCGTCTTTAAGCCACAAAGATCTGTCGTTACACGCATAAACCCACGGTTGAGGGATTCATACATGAAGGAAATACAAGTGGTTCTTAAGCGCACATCTGTTGGCCACCCTTGTAACCCCTGTTGGTACCCCTTCGAGTGGTAGCGCATCAGAAAACACCTGTGTATGAATCGGCCTAGATTTTCTGAATCCCTCTTTAGATAAACCTATAGGCCGCTGGACTACTATAGTGTCACTGAGAACAACACTCGGGAAGATACTCTCTAGTACCTGGGTAGTCGGGTAGTACGGCTAAGGGTATGGTCTATCCTCCTTAGTTAGTGCCCTGAGATATTGGGCCGAGTACTACTATTGGACCCCACACGTATATCAGAGAGCTAT